>PVJA010047102.1:0-14815 GCA_004027025.1 Myocastor coypus
AGGTATAGCAAAGATTTTCCCACAACATTTTGGGTCTGCCATGATGCCCTGTCACTCCCAGCAACAGGTCTCTATGGGGATATTCTCTAAGAAACACTAAAAGCTCTCATTCCTCACATGAGAGCCTTTGTTAGGATCTTGGGACTCTTTCAAATGTGACAGAGGTGATCAGTGCGTTTTCACTATGTGTGCAGTAAGGTTAGATTTTTAACTTGAAGACAGATTTTTAACTGGCTACTGATGGCTGAGGTACTCATTTTGTTGGAAATGCATTTTACAAATTCAGTGGGTCTCCAGCCCATGGAGGATTCAAAGGGCTTCGAGAAACCTGTTCAAAAATTTCTACCATTTTTCCTGGTAGAAATTGCATATGAAGAAGCTTCCCGCACTCGGGAGGCTGAGGCAGGAGAATTGGTGCGAGTTCGAGACCAGCCGGGGCTACAAAACTGAGCTCAAGGCCAGCCTGAACTGCACAAAAAAAAAAAAAAAAAGGTTCTCTACCAATGGCCACTAATATACTCCCTGTGTTTGTCCTACATTTACACCCTGGAAATGCTTCTGGCCCTTCTCTTCCAGGTTGTTTCATTCTGTTTTGGGGTTACAGAGTGACTACCAATGTTTTCCCAAACATGTGGATGCTCTGCTCAGGCAAAGGAATGATTTGGTTTAGCAATTCATTAGAGAAAAATACAAAATTCCTAGGCACAGGGTCTTCAAAGGGAGGAGGGCAATTAGGGGAAATGGAAAGGCTGCTCCACAGACAACAGAAGCTGAAGAGCCAGGAAGCCTTCTTTCTGTAATTTCACTGTGGCTCTACCCCACGGATGTTCCCTATACCTACCGTTACCAGCACAAAAATTACTTATTTACCATTGAACCAAGCTGTGGGCTTCACATGTCATGTGTTGAACTCTAAGAACCAAAACTGCAACAGAAACTGTTGTGTTCCAGAAAATGCTTCCCTCCTGGCTGCCCTTAGAGTGAAAGCAGCTGAGCTATAGCTCAGTAGCACTTGTAGAAGCACTGTATGGGTTTCCTCTCTGGTCCCAAGAACCTCTCAAGGAATGGTCCTGCCTCCTTCTTTGCTGCCACTTAAATGTGGAGAATCCTGCCAAACACTAAGAGTCCATAGGGAAGGGGAAGCCGCAGTACCATAGGAACCTAAATGTCTGTCTGAGTAGTCATGTGAGATGTAGCATCCTAGGTCAGAAACACCCCAGCGGGTTTCCATGACTCTCAGTGTATTAAGTTGCAAAGCCCAGGATGTTGGTGATATTTATTATACAGCCAGCAGGTACTGTTCCATCTGACTAGCTCCCTACCAAAAAAAATTTCAAATACAAAGATTCTCTACACAGATATTTGCAAGTAGCATAAATAAAACCCAGCCCATAGACATGTCCACTAAGTTATGTGAAGGTGCTTTGAGAATTGCAGAGCAAGGCTGGGGAGATAACTCATTGGAATTAGTGCTTGCCTGGCAAACACAAAGTCCTGAGTTCAATCCCCGGTACGACAAAAAAAAAAAAAAAAATGCAGATCAAAACTCTAAGATGTCAACCAAAGACCATTGGGTGCTCCTATTGTGCTGAGCATCCACCCCTTCTTACATTACAAGGATGTGAAATAGCTCCTTAGAATTGTCTTTTGTTTCTTTTTGAGATAGGGTTTTATTATGCGATTGAGGTTGACCTTGAACTCACTATATTGCCCAGGTTGATCTTGAAAACAAGAAGACCCTCCTGTCTCAGCTTCCTGAGTGATGAGATTATAAGCATGCACTCCACGTTTAACTTACAACTGTCTTAATGATTCTTTTGGGCTATAGTTTTTTTCCAAATCAACCATGACTACAACAATTGCCTAGATATTAAGGTCTAGCATTAGAACCTCATAAAATAGAATTCATGTGTTCATAGCCAAGCATAAAAATTTACCAGCTCTAGTTTATGCTCCTAAAAATCTCACTGTTATCATCAAGAAATAAGATAAAAATTTTAGTAGATCATTATTTGCCAAACATGGTAACAATACTCCCAGTCAGGAGTCAGCAGTGGAAGCTAAAATGTCAGTGAAAGTTTATCAAATAAAACACATATCTGTCAAAGTCATCGTTTAACAAAGACCATAACAATCACTTATGTAAGTAAAAATGCACTAACACATGCTATAAACTATAGGAAAAGTTTGAGGGGCAGCTATATTAGTGTTTTTTCAGGGCTGGCCAGATAGCTCGGCAGACTATAGCGCCTGCTTTGGCAGAGTGCAAGGGCCAGGGTTTGATCCCAGCGTGCCATGCCAGCCCTGCCACCAGGGTGCACTGAGAAGGCAAATGAGACTGGGCATGGTCATACATGCCTGTAATCCCAGTCCATGGGAGGCTGAAAACAAGAGGATCACTGTGAGTCTAATCTGTGTATTTAGACACTGTAGGCCCTATGCTAAATGCATGTTTTTAAAAATACTTTTGCAAGTACTTGAAAGTATCTTTCCTAAGATACTGGTTAGTTATGGGGGAGGGGGGAAGAGTAATTTTACAGTGGAGAAACTTGGCAGACCTCACTTCACCAAATGAGCAAGATTAGTATCACCAGAAAATAAACAAATCAACACAGTTATGTACACTGCAAAATTACAGTGTTGCTCCTGTGGCTCTCTGAGGCTATGTCACACAAATGCAGGACCTCGGTCTAATCAGGAGAATAGAGCAGATAACCCCTGAATGAAAGAAAGTCTAAAAGCAAATGACCAGCACTCACTCTAGCTGTCAAGGTCATGAAAGACAAGAAAGGATGGGGTGGGCGACAACCATAGATTGGAGACTAAGGTAGCAGGACAAATCAAAACATCATGGGATTGGATCCCAGAATAGAAAAAGATCATGCAGGAAGGAGATAACGCTCTGTTAAGATCTTAGTCGAGTTCAGAACACTGTACTAATGTCCATTTCCTTGTTCTGGTCATTGCACTGTTTCAGTAAGTCACTAAGAGAAAGGGAAATCATATCTAGAGGATAATGGAACTTTGTGTGAGTTTTGTGATTTTTCTGAATGTCTAAAATTATATGTTAAAAGCAGAGGGAAAGTTATTTGTGTGGTCTCAAAGTATCTCCATAAAGGACACTATCATAACAAGGGATAAAACGTTATCTTAAGAGTGGAGAATGTAGAAGACACCACCTTATATATGACTAAAAGCATCACTAACAGGACAAGTGGAAATCAAATGTCTCCAGCAATGATGCACAGTGCCTAGAACCACCTCTGTGATATTCTTGTGACTCAAAATTGTATAACCTGAATTCACCAATAAGGAAGCTCAGACAAATCCAAATGGATTTATGAAATAAGTACTTTGCATTCCTTAGAAACATCAAGATAAAGGACCCATGTCTTTCACCATATACTAAACTAAATTCAAAATTTGCCATTGACATTTTAATATCTAAAACAATTAAAAAGAAAAATTCAGGGCTTCCGAGATAGCTCAGCACTCTAAAGCACCTGCTTATGCAAGCTTAGGCAACTGCAGGGACCACAGTTCAATCCCTGGCACCACATGCTGTGCCAGCCCCAGCCCCAGGGCAGGCTGAGCCAGCCATAAGATAAATAAATAAAGTTTAAAAAAAAAAAAAAAGGAACATTAAGTCTGCTGGAAGGTAGATAAAACTCTTGAAGACACTGGTGTAGGCAAAGGCTTTATGAATAAAATAAAACCTTAGCACAGGAACTATAACAAAGAACCAACATCTATATCATCTTATTAAAACTTTAGCACAGCAAGAGAAGCCACCAACAGAGTGACAGGGCAACCCATGAAGTGGGGAAAAATGGTTGTCAGCTGTTCATCAGACAAAGGATTGCTATCAAGAATATATAAAGAAATCAGACCTATTAAATTGAAAGACCCAACCCAAACATGGGCATCTGAGATGAATACACACTTCTCACATGAAGAAATACAAACAGCTAATAAATATTTGAAAAAGTGATCAACATCAGTAGTCACTCAAAAGATACAAACTAAAACAACACTGAGATTCTAGCTTACTCTGGAAAAATGGTTGCCATTGAGAAATCAACCAATAATAAATGCTGATGAGGCTGTTGGGAGAAAGGAACCCTTCTCCACTCTTGGTGAGAGAGCAGGCTGATGCAATCACCGTGGAAATCAGTAAGGAGATCCTAAAAAAAAAAACAAGATTATAGGTCCCATTTGACCCCCTATCCCCCTTCCGGGTATCTTCCCAGAAGAATTAAAAACATACTACCACAGTGACATATGTGCATCCTTGTTTATTTCACAATTTGTAATGACTAGATCTTGGGAACAACACAAATGCCCATCAATTGAGCAATGGATGAAAAAGATGTGGTCTTTTCATACAATGGAGTACTGCCATTCCGCCATAAAGAAGGATAAATTTGAAATACGTACAGGTAAATAGATGTAACTCAAGACCATATTCATGGGCGTGCCTGCCAGCACCACCCCGGTGCGCACTGAAATGGCAATTGAGACTGGGTGTGGTGGCGCACACCTGTAATCCCAGCCCTTGGGAGGCTATAAACAGGCAGATCACTGAGTCCGATCTAGTAGAGAGATCCTGAACACCCTGTAGACCCTCCCTCTCACCCCCAAAAAGTGACCATACTCATAAATAAAATAAGCTATGCACACACGTATAAACATTGTTTTGTCTTCTTAGTGTAAGCAGCTGAAAGAGAAAATAAGAACCCAGATGTACAATAGATATTGTAAAAAGGAAAGAAACTTCAAAAGGAAGGAAAAACTGAGCTGGAGAAATGGAGAAAAGATGGAAAGGAAAAGTGTATGCTTTTACAGATATACTGTGTTTGCACGACCACGCCCAGTCTCATTTGCTCTGTCAGTGCACCCTGGTGGTGGGGCTGGCATGGCATGCTGGGGATCAAATCCTGGCCCCTGCACTCTGCCAAAGCAGGTGCTATAGTCTGCTGAGCTATCTAGCCAGCCCTGAAAAACCACTGATGTAGCTGCCTCTCAAACTTTTCCTAATGAGGCCCTGTAGACTCTGTTCTACGTGCATTTAAAAAAACAGATAGATAGATGGATGATAGATAGATAGATAGATAGATAGATAGATAGATAGATAGACAGATATGATGCTGTGATAGTTAACATAGTTATAATACTAATCTCTCTTAGTTCATTGAAAAGAAATGTTTGTCCAAAACATGTTTGGACAATTAAATGCAGATATACTCTGAGCAACTAATGTAAAGTCGACTACACAATGTATTAACCTTTGTTACCTTCCTATTATCTTGTTTTCCATTTTTCTCTTTGAAATAAAAATCAAGGTGTATACAACTAAAAGGATCAAGAAATTATTCCAGACTGACAGAGAAAGAGAGCAAAATGGCAATTAAATGTATGAAATGACCCTCTGACTCAGGGTCAGAGTTCTCTTTTTTTTCTACTACAAAAGAAATAAGTATGATAGTTGATGCTACTGGGTTAACGGTTGTAGATTGGATAAGAAAATTTCAACACTATCAGTATTCTGCTTTCACTGATTGTCCTGTGATTATATAAGAAAAAAATTCTTCTGCCCTGTGAAACATTTAGGAGGCAAAGAGCTATAAACTTCCAAACTGATCAGAAATATCATTTACACACAATGTATATTTAAAGAACGAATGGCACAGCTAAGTGCAGAGCACATAGGATATTTGTCTTATTTTGAAATTATTCCATAAGTCTAATGTTATTTCAGAGTGAAAATTTTTACAATCAGAAAGGTATCAGTTTTGCAAGGTAGCCCATCTGCTCCCAAGAAAGGAAGGACATAGTTGGACATTTTAAAAATAGGTATATAGATGTTAGCAACTCAGTGCAGTAGAGACTCATTGTTATTTATTGAGCTCTACTGATGAAAACCGTTACAGTCAGATGGAGGGGAGGATGAAGGGTAGTGGTGAGTTGTCAGATAAAGCTTTATCTGGAAAGGAGGACCCATGTGAACACTGGGGGATGAAGAACGTGGTAAGGTGTAGAGTGCCCAGACAAAACAGCTCCATCTATGATGAGAAACTGCTGGTAAGTTTTCTGGACAAAGAGATCAGGTGTGCTGGATCCAGCCTGTTTCTGTAGAAGATATTGGAAATAATATAGAGCATATTGGAGATTATGTAGAATGTATTGGAAATTATATAGAGCATAAGCAAGGTAATACTGCCAGATTCATTAGATGACCTTAGTGATTATTTTGGCTTTTGGATTTGTTTATCTATAGAAAACAGACTTAATGAAAGGTTTCTTCAGTAGCTATTCTATAGCTAATAAAATATCCTGAAGCTAATAAATCTGTCTACAATTGGATGAAAGCAAAGAAGAATTTGAGGATAGAAAGGCAGCAAACATACTTTTCCTATCATGAGGTGGTACAAGGGACAGTACATTCCTGGAAATGGGAAGGTACATGGAGCTAGCGTATGGGAGTACAAACTAAATTATGGAATGAGGTGACTGACAGAGCTGTTGACCTCCTGCCATCAACATGTAAAACTAGGAGTTCTTGATCACCTTAGACTTCTTGGTGTTCTCAGCTATTTCTCTAACAGTGGCAGAGACAGACCTGAAGCATAAACATGTAAGCACCTGAAACCTACCTTCTTAGATAACATCCAGATATATTTAAACTGTTAAAATATAAATGCAGGTATTTAATGCCCTTGGGATATAATTAAAAATCTTAACAGACTCAGAGCATCTTAAGAGAAAGAGGGATGAACAAAGGAAAATCACCCATCTCTCCAGCCTGCTAACTGACTTTGGCCGATAGCTGAGGGTGGTGTTGATATGTAGAACTCTAAAGAATTAGAGCACCGGAGAAAGACTGTTCCTGATGAAAAACAGTGGAGGGCAAGAGGATGAGATCCTTCCTTAGGCAGGGGAGATGGGAAGAAACGTGTGGCATAGCTGTATGTTTGAGGCTAAAAGTGCAAAATCTGAGCCTTAACTTGATTCAGTTTCTACCCAAAACTCTAAAGAATACGTTTTGTGAAAAAGAAGGTATTCATGAAAAAACTGGTTCTGAGAACTTTCTAGGGCTGTCTTGTTGAAAACAGAGAAGCACAGGCCACTGGGAACCTTCTCAGAAGTTATATATAGCAGCCAGTAGGAGTTTAGGACAGCAAAAAGAACCATAGCAAGCTTGGATCTCCTGCAGAGAAGCAGAAGGTCATCCACTACGTACAAGACAGTGAAGAGCAAATAGATGATAAAAGATATTTAGGAGTTCTGTGCACTGCCACCCTGAAACAAGTCCAGCCTAGGCTGGGCTTCTCCTCAGTTTCTTTTTTAAAGCCTTTTGGAAGTGTTTAAATGCACTTAACACTTTAGGGTTATGTTGCACTGTTTTTCATTCTAATCTTAAGTGTGTAAAGTCAGGAGATATATACTACATGCTTTTTTGACACTTTTTTCTGAGGACGCATAATTTTGTGTAAGAGTTCTGAGTGCCTTGTGTTTCTTCCAGTTTTCAGAAGAATGTCTCTTTTTGACTCTGGCAAATTTCTTATCAAGGCCAGGTGTGATGACTCTAAGTTGATTGATCACATTTTTTACACATTGCAAAGCAACATTTTGTCTTTATCTGAACAAACAATGTCTGGGTTCTCACACCGCAGGTCAAGGTATTTGCTCTCGGTGTACAAGGTGACTTACTGAGGACTGGGTCTGTCCCTAAAGCCAGAAATACTTTCCAGTCCCAGTCACCCTCTCTGGAACAATAATCTATAGACATGATTTTCTGTGCCTAGATCACATTATCCTTTAAAAGCTAAAAACATTTTTTAATTTAATATTTTTATTGTTTAAATTTAACAATGGTTATATTACATATTTTTATCATCAGATCAGTTTAGATTAATACATATAGGTATATAAGATTGATCAAACAATTAAACATTAAGCCTTTTAAATCAACATTACTTTTTTTTCTTTTAATATTTAAATATTTAAGGAACTATATTAGAGAAATAAAAGCTGCATAAAGCTAGACTCTCCCCGGCTTTCTATTTTAGTGCCGTCTCTGCTGTTCCTTGCTGTCTTGCTTCAGCCTGTCTACTTGCTTTGTAATCTGTCTACATTCTGCTAAAGAAGTTGGGGATGAGTCTCACTCGTAGATGTTTGGGAAATAATAAAAGTCAATGGAATTCCTGTTGGAATACAAAATATAATCCAAAAATGATTACATCTTCATCTTCCCTCATTTCCTTTTTTCCTTAGGAGCCATTGAAAGGAATGTCTTCTTTCATTCTTTTAGTATCTTGAATGAATTGCAACAGGACAGCAAAAGCTGCCCATGAGTTATTTTAAACCATTGTACTGAGATAACTTCTTAGATTTTCATACCACCACTACCTACATCCCCCAGCTAAAAGAAGAAATAAAATACAATATACTGGCTTACATATGATCTCTCAATTTAGGATATTTAATTAAATTAAAATGTAAAACATCTGTTCTCTTTTAAAATATTTATTTTATCACTCATTCCTACTGGTACTTTTCAAAGTCATCGAATTATCCTAAAATTTTTTGTAACTGTTACACAGTCCTGGAAATCAGCTTCGCCTTTAGAATGTGCAGATCCATATGTAGAAGCATCAAATGATGCTCTGAGACATTCATCTCCAGAAGCATGCCCCAAATGACAGCAGCAAGAAAGGAAACTCTCCACAGACATCACTGAACCACACAAGAAGGGACTGTAACACTGCATTTAGCTTTAAACATCTGCAAAAACATTAGAAAAATTATCATGTGATTCTTTATGCTCTGAGCTCTCAAAACTACCAAATTGAATTTGTGCTTTTTAAGCCTTTCGTTCATGCTAGCTTTCCAACAGGCATTGCTGTTCTCTATGGAGTTAGGGAACATTAACTTTTTGAAAACTATCTCTAGTGTCTTGTAACAGGGGACCCGGGGAATCAATGTCATGAATGAGCTTTACAGAAATCCAGATTCTCAGGCTCCCAGATTTCCTGAGCAGAATCTCAAGCTGACAAGGTTCTCATTAAAGTGCTGTTCTAAGACCCAGAGATTCTGTTAGAGCCTTTCTGTGTTTAAGACCCACAGATAAACTTCCAAGTCCCAAAAATGGGTCAACCCCACTTTTCTGATATCATTTCCAAAAGGCAGTGTCTTGGTCACATTCGTCTATCTCATGGTTGAGGAATTTGGGGAAGAGGAATTCAGGCTTCCTGATTTTCTTTTTTACACTCAATATTTCTGATTCCTTTTAGTCTTCAAGGAAGCCTTAGAAGTAAGCATCTGGAACTAGTGGATTAAGAATCAAAATATATCCTCTGTTTGCAAGCTCCATTGTTCAGTGGTGGGTGTGTGGCAGGAATTCTTACAGTCAGAGCCAGCCCAGCTTGGGGTTCCCCTGATGACTCTTCCAGGTGGAATGTATTCGCTAACAAGTCAACACTAATATCTGGCAGGTAAGGGCCCACATCCAGTAGATCAAGGGCTCACATTCATTCATTAATTTGTTTCCTTTGTGCCAGGCTCAAATCTCAGGATAAAACCTGGGCTCCAACCATCAGGTCCTTTCTTTACAAGGTCACATAACTAAACAGCCAAGCCCATCCCAGTGTGAGTTCTATGACAGATACTGACGAGCACTGGTTCTGATACAAACCCCTTTTATTTGTTATTCACAGAGCATGTGAGATGCTGGCTGGGCAGGCTCTTTCTTTGCTAAGACTCTTGTTAAGGTCTGTGTCTAGACGTCCTCCAGTGTACCCCTCATGTGGTCCTATAGTCTTTTCAGAAGTGGCTGGATTTAGTGTCTGATTCATAGAGTAATGCTGGGATTAAAGAGGTTAGGATTAAAGACAGGCAATTGTTGGATCAACCAAGGCATTGGACTGGCACCATCCCAGTAGACTGGATACAATATAAGGGGCAAAAAGAGGCTTGTCTTCTGCTCTCTTGCTGCTTTAGCTGTCTTCCCTTGGCCTCTCTGCCATCTAACCTGCCTGAGAGCCAATGGATTATGGACGGTCACCTCTACAAACTGAGCTAAATAAACCTTCCCCCTTTTAAATTTGGGCATGGAGTATTTTGTCTCAGCAATGAGAAAAAGTTAACTAAGGTAATTTCCTTACAATGGAAAGGAGCAGATGGAGAGAAGCATGATCAGGCACGAAATGGCGCACAGAGGCTCCCCCAGTCCTTCTTGGGAGTTTTCATCTCTAGCAGGGTACTGAGCTTATTAAGTCCTAAGCAACAGAAAAACCAGCAAATGAAAATGACCACCCTATAGACAATAATTTATTTTACTATAAGATGAAATTTCATTCACCTTTTAAGAAACCTAAGAATAAATCATAGTTTATGAACATAAAATGACTTTAGAAATAATGTGGGCCAATGAGTTGTCAAGGCTATATTTTAAAGCACCCCAAATTTTCTGGCTTGAAACAACTACAGGTTATTTAGCTCTTTATTCTGTAAATCAGTTGGGTGGTTCTGGTGTGTGCCAGCTGGAATGGCATTGCTGTATTCCACCATCTTTGTGCCTATAGTCAGTTGGCACTGGTGGTTCTAAGATGAATTTATGTCTGATAATTGGGCCAACTCTTAATCCTCCAGCAGAAGGGCCTAGCTCCTTTAACTAGCTGTTCTCAAGGTCTGAAAGAAACAAGAATGATCCACCCCCAATATTGATGACATTTTGAGTGTCTTTTGTATCCTAGTTGCAGTCATCTTTTAACTCGAGAAAGTCTGTCAGTTTATTAGAGGCAGTGACAATTTTGCAAGATTATTAACCTACCCAATGTCCTTCTCCACTTCCTTATTCTAGAATGCTTAAGAGATTATAATTTAGATCTAAAATTCCCCCCCCCCAAAGTCACATTTGTTAAGAGTTGGGCTTAGGAATGTGATTGGAATATAAGGATGCTTTATTCATCAATAATTAATCCATAGCTGTATATGTTATTAGAAGGAGGTAGAGCCTAGTTAGAGGAAGTGGGTCAGCAGGGGTATGTTTTTGGAGAGTGTGTCTCTTGCTCTGGTTTTTCCTTTCTCTACTTCCTGGCTGCTGTAACTTAAGCAGATTTCTTCTCTCATGCCTTTTAGTGTGACCTTTGTAATTCAAACGAGCAGACCATGAACTGAATCCTCTGAAACTGTGAGCCAAAATAAATGTTTTCTCCCTAAATTGAAGATATCAGGCATTTTATCCTTAATCAGCAATGGAGTAGCTGATTAAAACAAGTGGCAGGAAGCATTAGGTATTGTAGACAAAGCAGTTACAAACTACGTGATGGTGGAGCAGGTATGAAGGATTAAGGGAGCACCTAAAGGTCTTTGATCTATAAAAAGAATGAATATGTGGTCAAACACAACTCATAAACCAATGCACCAAACATGAGTAGATTTAACAACAGGGCACAAAGGAAAATAGAAGGCTTAAGCTACATTTTTAATTCATTTTAATGAGAAAAAATGATAAAATAACAATGAAGCAGTTTTAAAACAGGTTAGTAGGGCAGTTACAATAATAAAAATATTGTCTTCATAGTAATTATCCAGAGGACAAGATGCAGACATGATATCTTGTCTAAACAATATTAGTACAAATCTTTCTTGTCAATGAACTAAGAGAAAGTAGCTGTATATCTATCCTAACTGTCTTGTGTGTACATGTAGGGAGCCGTGGAAGATGGAAAATCAGTCAAAAATGTGTGGGTGGGACTAGAACTCAGTACCTAAAGCAAACAAGCTACCGAAGTCCTGAGATAAACAACCTGACTGGTTATTTCAGCTACTAGTCACGAGGCAACCTTGTCACATGCTACTCACTTTGAAAAGGTTTAAATAAATGTAGGTTTCATTGTGCTGGCACATGAATTTTGCCCTTCAGGCAGACTACTGACCACCCAGCCCAGCTCTTGTCTTCTTGTCTGTCTTTCTCATTTCTGTCTCCATGTCTCCTGGGTAGAACCATTCCCAGTAAGCCCAATGGATCCCTACATTTGGCATCCAAACAGGATGCCCAGCACGAGAAGTGTGAGTGGAGGAATTGCTTCCAAATGGTACGCACAAGGGAGGGAAGTGGATTCATTGGAGCCAGCAATAGTCCACATGGGTGTGCATTGTGTAAGTGACAATGAGAAAAGCCAGATGAGTGGGAAAGTCCATGGAGGGTTTTTAACATCTTTGATCTGTTTCTGAAGTTCTAGACCTTAATAATTCAGGACAAATTGCAGAATAAATGAATCCCTATCTTTCAAAACCTTAAAAGAATTGCAACACGCTGTTGCTACTTATGGCCCTACTTCTTGAGTTTAGTAGAAATGCTAAGACAACAGACTGTGGCCCCGAATGATTGAAAAGGGATAGCTAAAACATGTTTTAATCCAGGAGATTATTTATCATGGAAAGGAAATTTCTTTGTATTCAGCAGGGAACAGGCACCTGGAAATATGAGGTTCACAATTTAGCCATAACAAAAAATTCATTAATTGCTTTTCTAGCACCAACAATCAATTTACCTTTGCACTGCAAATAAATGAACAAACTAAGATAGCTTCCATTAGGGCCTGGAGGGAACTCCTTTGTAAGAGTGAAACATGCTTTAACTTGGCTTCTATTAGGCTAGGTCCTGATGCACCTTTCCAAGATCTTGCTGCAGTTTTTTGCAAGCTATTTACAGGATTATCAGTGACATAGAAGCTACCAAAGTAATAGTTCAATAATGGGTTTCAAAATGTGAATAAATGATGTAAAGAGGCTTTAAGAGCCCATAAAAAGCAGACTGTACTTCCTGAGACAACTTCAATTTGTGTGGATATTGGCTCCTCATATGTACAGGGGCTTGCCTTGGCAGAAGTTATGCAGGTTATTCATTCACAGTCTAAAAAAAGGGAGAAAAGTAAAGTCATTTGTGTCCACTGTGGGGTTGAGGGACATTTAGCCCAAAACTGTTCTTCTGCATCAAAGAGAACACAGCCTTTATCTATGTCTTCAATAAACCTTCTAGTCCATGTACAAGATGTAGACAAGGGTACCAAAGGGTAAGTGACAGTAGATCTAAAGCTGATGTGTAATGCCAGCACTTCCAATGGGGCCCACCTGAGCCCCATCAAACAATGGGGGTTGTTATGGTTTCTATTTAGTTGTCCCCCCAAAGGCTCATGTAAGTCATGGGGCTATCAAGCCCATGGTTCAAGGGGTGGGGCCAGAGGACCAGGGCATGGATAAACAGTCTGGGCCAGAGAGGTATCAACCACTTAGCCCAGCCTTTGTCTTCTTATTTATCTTTCTGTCACCATGTCTCCTCTGTAGAACCATTCCCAGTAAGACTAACGGATCCCTACATATACATATAGATCTTTTTCTTAACATGTAGATTTAAAATTCCACAGTAGAGGAAATAACGTTAGGGTGTTATAGCTACTGTGTTGAAAAATATTTTACTTTATCCAGTTCTGTGGTTTTTATCTCTTGATTTTCAGGCATGCTTGTGATGGAGGACTTTTTAATCTAAGAATTTTTAGTATTTTTCTACAATATTACTCTAATGTCTCTTATGCTTTCTTTTTACCTGATGACCAGTAAAAGTTTCTCTAGGAATAGAAATTCGTTACAAATAATAAATTTAGAGTCTGTTTTCTTTTCCTGAATTTGCTTTTGTGTCTAAAGTAAAAAACAACTTTTGAATAGATTTGGTTTTTTAGCCTTTCTTTAAAAAAAATTAATCTTTCACTTATTTATATATTTGGGACAGGGTCTCACTGCACATCTCAGACTCATAGTGATCCTTCTGTCTCAGTTTCCCCAACACTGGGATTACAGGTGCGCACAACCATGCCAGAGGCAAGCACAGCACACAGCACTGGGGATTGAACAGTCCTGGCACTTTCTAGGCAGGTATTTAGACTACTGAGCTATCCCCCTGGCCCCACATTTTAGCTTGTTTTTAAAAATCACACTTTGTTCATTTTGTTGGATATATAAATGAAATGAGATGAGGCCACCATCATTTTGTTTGTTTGTTTGTTTTTGGCAGGATCGGTGTTTGAACTCATGACCTTGTACTTGGCAGGCAGACACTTGTGCAACAGAGCTATCTCCCCGGAACCCACCATCATTATTTCTACTATAACATAAAAGATGTCTATTTTACCAGTTTTATTTATGCACATCATAAAGTTTGGAAGTGCTACAGATAATCTGCCTTGTTCTAGTGTACAGAGATACCAGTACCTGACAAATAAACAAGTGCAAGCATGTAGATAGCCTTTCAAAATCAAGGGAGCACTTCATTCTCTTGGTAGTGGAATTTTAAATCATATCAAACTGGAAACATGGGATTCCAGTCATGTGAACTTTGTTTTATCAGCAATTATCAAATACAGGCTGATAGGAATCCAAGGGATGAAACTCTTGAATGTCGTGTCAAGGGAAGGAAGTGGGATGGATCCAAGCTTCCTTTGTCCTCAGCCTACCTTGCCTTCAGAATTTCCTTCTCTTCCCATCTAATTCTAACGAAGGCAGTGGAACAGTCTCTTCTATAGCCTGTCTCCACCAGTTCAATGCAAACTCTCTGTCTTAGTTACTTTTTGCTCATTGCTGGGACAAATACCCAACACTCAAAATGAAGGAAGGAAAGGTTTATTTAGCTCACAGTTCGTAGAGGTTTCAGTCCATATTCGGCTGGCCCAAGGCTGAGTGGAGCAGGGCGGAGAGCATCCAGTTCATGGCGGCGGAACAGCAACAAAATGGCGGCAGAGGTAGCCAACCAACACGG
>PVJA010047103.1:0-14816 GCA_004027025.1 Myocastor coypus
ATATATTGGATATATATTGGATATATATATATATATATATATATATATATATAAAATCTTCCTCTTGTAGTTTTCTTCCAACAAGTATGTTTTGACCTTCTTTATCTCTTTTAATCACTCTTGCCTCTGATTTACAATCTACTTATAAGACATGGTATGATATTTTCTCCTAGTATTAGAAACTTTAAAAAGATTATATATATATATATATATATATATATATATATATATACACAAGGATACACATATATAAGATAGATATATAGCTACTTTGTCTTAGTTCATTGAGAATAAAAGTTTGTAGTAATATTGTTTAGACAAGATACTAGGTCTGCACCTTTTCCTCTGAATAAGTACTATAGAGACAACAATATACATGGTATTAATTTAACCATCCTACTAACTTGTTTTGAAACTGTTTCATTACTATTTTATCTTTTTCTCTCATTAAAATGAGTTAAAAAAAAAAAAAAAAGAAAGAAAGAAAAAAATCACTCTTGGTTTGAAGTTGACTTTGTCAGCTACCACAATAGTTACCACTGTTTTACTTTCATCAGTTCCTGTCACATGGAATATTGTTTTCCATACTTTGACATTCAGTCTATTAACTTCTTTTTTTAGTTTATATGTGTTTCTTGTATGCAACATACTGTTGGGTTTTGTTTCTGGATCCACTCTGCTTGTCTGCTTCTTTAGAATGGTGAACTGAGTTTGTCTACATTCGTACTTACAACTGATATGTTTTGGCTTATCTTTATCATGCTGTTTTACTACTGTAGGGTCCCTACTTTACCTCTTTGCTTACTTACATTGCTTGCTGATTCTCTTCTGTAGGTTTTGAAGCTGTAGTCATCTTTGTCTCCTTCTAAAATATCTATTAATACTCTTTGTAGGGTTGGTTTGATTGTCATGAATTTCTTCAATTCTTCTTTGTCATAGAACTATGTATTTCTCCATTAAATTTAATAGATAGTTTTGTAGGGTCTATCGATCTGAGTTGAAATTTGTTTTCTTTCAGGACTTGAAATATCTTACTTCAAGCTCTTCTTCATTTTATAGTTTGTGTTGAGAAATCTGCTGTGATTTTGGTGGGCTTCCCATTATAGTTGATCTGATTCTTCTCTCTAACAGCTTTTTAAAAAAAAATTATTTATTTATTTTTTCTCTTGTTTCAGAACCTTTGTTCGTTTATTCACTCATTTTTATGGCCGGCTCAGCCCACCCCGAGGGCAGGGCTGGCACAGCATGTGGTGCCAGGGATAGAACCGCGGTCCCTGAAGCCACCCAAGCTTTCCCAAGCAAGCACTTTAGACCACTGAGCCATCCTGCCAGGCCCCTCTCTAACAGCTTTTAATGTTCTGTTCTTTTGCTCAATTTCTGGAACTTTGATTATTATATGCCTGGGTATTGATTTATTTTTATCATAGCTCACCTGGGTTATATATACCTTATTTATTTATATATCATATTGTTTTCCAAGCCTTGGAAGTTTTCTGCTACTACTTACAAAAGCACACGTTTTATGTCTTTTGTGTTAATTCCTCCAGTTTCATTAATAGCTATTTTTCTTATATTATTTTTATTTGCTGTTGCAGTTGTATTTTTGTTTCCTGGTTCCTCATTATTTTTAAGAGATCTTTGCTTTTGTCTTTAAATCTGAAATTCTATCTTCTGTTTTGTTTATGTAGCTTTGTCAGCTTTCAATGGAATTTCTAATGTTCTGGCTATCACTTTCAATCTGTTTCATGCATTTTAGTTTTTTCCTGGGTTTTTCTTCCATTATTTCCATCATTTTCCTATTCCCTTCTATTTTTTTTATCTATGTCTTCCTTAGACAAATCGAGCAATTCTTTCATTATTGTTGTCATTCTCTTTTTCTTTTTTTCTTTTACCTGAGAGATAATTTCTGATCTGATTTCCTCTATAGTATGACATAGTTATTTCTTTACTTCAGTTGCTATCATCTCAGAAATTTCAGGTGTGTGACTTCTAAGTTTTTCTATGCCTTTTTGTTCTGAACTTGTTTTAGATGTGCTAGAGGTGTGAGATTGCCTTTTGTTCCTTCTTTTTGACATTTTTTGAAACCTCCATTGTTCTCCCTGATTCTGTAATGATGGTAGGGGTTCAATGTGTGGATCAGCAAGGCTCTCAGGAGAGTGGGAGGGCAGGGTAAGCACACCAAAGAACCTGCTGTGTGGGGTTGAATGTGGCTTGGACCTTTCTGAGTGCAGGGGGGAAAGCCCCAGTTCAAGAAGTTTCCGATGATCATGTGGCTTTTGGATATGCATTATATTAATTATTGTGACTGTCTTCCTAATGTATTTTGAAGCTGTCTCATTGTTGTTTCTTATTAAAACTAAAATTAAATTTAAAAATATGCTGAACTGTAAAAGGCTCAAGTCAACAACATCTGATACTGCTAGATATACTGATAATCCACTATTATTATGGGCTATTGGACTATATGCACAGCTACTTTCTCTTTGTTCAATGAAAAGAAAGATTTGTACTAATAGTATTTAGAAGAGATATGTATGCACATTGTACTCTGAACAACTACTCTGAAGACAGCAGTATGCAATGTATTAATTATTGTATCTGTCCTGCTAACATTTTGTGAAACTGTAAAAAAATAAAGGATAGTTTGCCTTATTAAAAAGAAAAAAAAAAGAAGGTTCTGATGATGATGAGTCAGACTGAATTTATGCAAGGTTCTCTCAATGGTGGGTTGGCTTCCTAAGCCTCCCGCAGGTACTTCTGGGAGTCAGGTCTCCCTGGAGGTCTTCAGAGTGAGGACTGGTGGCAGAGGCTCAGTGGAACTCTGGTGGGATGGCTAGGGTGTGCAGGGTTCTTATGTTTTATTTTTAAAGAGAATAAAAAAAAGAAAAGAAACAATACAGAATTTCGCTAAGTAGAATGTCAACAGTGGTTGCTATATTTTATACTGTCTTCAAATTTGTTGTTCAGACTATCAGAGATAAGCCTGTCAAATAAGTATAAAAAATTAAAAAGGAGAAAGAAAAAAATTAAAAGCATTAACTGCTCCTTTCAATAGATTATTAAAAATCATGAATACAATTATGTAAGTTCCTATCTATATACATATATATTTCTTTTTACCTTCGTTTTTCTCCTTTCCCTCATCCAAGTTGTTCTTTTCCTCTGAACAGTTTCTTTTCCTTTCACAGTATCCATTGTGGCTTTCAGATTCGACTTACTCTTTTCAGTTCTTACACTTGGGAGATAAATGATATTTACACATGCAACTCTGATTTAATTTCACTTATGAGTATGATTTCTAGTTGTATCCATTGACCTATCAAAATCTCAAGTTTATCTTTTATAACTGTGCCATTGTATAAAAATGCCACATTTTTTTATCCCTTCCTCAGTGATGAACATTTGGGCTGTTTTCAAAATTTAACTAGGACAAATTGTGCTCCTATACACATGAGTGCACGTCTATTGCTATGGTGTGATGTTTTCAGTTCTTCTGGGAAAATACCCAGAAGAGGAATAGCTGGGTTGAATGGGATCTCCAATCCTAGGTTTTATTTTTTTATTTTTTTATTTTTGAGGAATTTTCACCCTGATTTCCTTAGTGGTTGTACCAGTTTACACTCCCTCCAACAGTAGAAAAGGATTCCTTTCTTTTTTTTTCTTTTTTTTGTGGGACCGGGGTTCAAACTTATGACCTTGCACTTTCCAGTCAGGCACTTTTGCCTCAGAGCTATCTCCCCAGCCCAAGGATTCCTTTCTGCCCATAGACCCTCCACTATATGTTATTGCTTGACTTTTTGATGATAGCCTTTTGCTTCATATATTCTTAAGTTTTGTAATTAAGTGCATTCATATTTAAAATTGTCTTTTTGATGATTTAACCCTATAATGAAAAGGAAAAGGAAAATGATAAAAACAGAAATATTTCTTTATTCTTGTGAAAATTACTTGTTTTGTTAACATAGAAACTACAGTTTTGGGGCCCAGCAGGATGGCTCAGTGGTCTAAAGCGCCTGCTTAGCAAAGCTTAGGTGGCTGCAGAGACCGTGGCTTGATCCGCGGCACCACATGCTGTGCCAGCCTTGCCCTCAGGTCAGGCTGAGCCAGCCATAAAAATAAAATAAATAAAAACAAACAAAAGTTCTGAAACAAATAAAATAAAATAAAATAAAAAAAGAAACTACAGTTTTCACTGATTCTGGTTTACAATGAGTGCTGGCTACTAATGAATCCATCCAAGTCTGCTCACCATCCGCTCTTTATCTCTGAAACAGTGTTTTTAATATCTAGCATGTCCTTTTAGTTCTTAGAATTTTCTCTGCATACATTACCCATCTGTTCATGTACATTACTGTCTTAGTTACTTTTTGCTCATTGCTGGGACAAATACCCAACACTCAAAATGAAGGAAGGAAAGGTTTATTTAGCTCACAGTTTGTGGAGGTTTCAGTCCATATTCAGCTGGCCCAAGGCTGAGTGGGACAGAGCAGAGAGCATCCAATTCATGGAGGCGGAACAGCAACAAAATGGTGGCAGAGGTAGCCAACCAACACGGCAGCAAAGCAGCAGCAACAGCTAGAGCTCCAGTTTGTCTCTCTGTCTCTCCCCACATTACATTCAGGCTCTCCGCCTTAGCTCCCGCACTAGGCTACACCCATAATCCCAGAAGTACTTCCACCCATAATCCCATCAGTACTAAAACCCACAATCCCAGGGATCATGTATCAAGTCTCAAACTTTAGAAGTCCCCGCCCAATGACTCCATGAGGCTTTGGGGGAACAACTAGACATAAACCATAACAATTATCTACTTTTTCTGTGAGAGCCATTAACACACTAATTATAGTTATTTCAAATTCCCTACATATTTCTTCTCAAATCTGTATTATGTCCGGCCTACTTTTGATGCTCCTTTTATTTTTTTTTTTTGAATATGTTTCGTCATGGCTTGTGACTTCTTTCTTAAAAGCAATACATGATATATTTGTAATAGAAACTAAGGTAAATAGGTTTAATGTGAATTAGTAGAAATTGTTAATATTATTAATGATGAATAAATGAATGAAGAATTTTTTTTGAAAAAGCCTTTCTGTGTTGCGCAGGCTGACATCCTACGCTCAAGCGGTCTTCCTGCCTTAGTGCTAAGTAGCTGGTACTTCAAGTGTGCAACAACATGCCTGGCTTTACATAATGACTATTTTCATTTCTAAAGCCCAAAATAAAGCTCCTTTAAGACTTTATTGCCTCTGGAAAAAATAAACAAATTCAATTTTTTCTGGTCTTGAAACATTTCCATGCATGACTGAAGGATTTTACCCTATCAGTTGATTAAGCACCAAAGATATGCAGTACACATAGTTTTTTTTTACTGAAACTAGTAAAGCCATTGTTAATTATAATATTGCTTATAAATCTGTCTACATTTTTCATGCACTTAGAACTTTTATCTTTCCATTTTAACATTCCTATGTTTTTCAAAGTTCAACTTTTTATTAAAGATTAACATTTGATTAAAAATTTTATTATTTATTTATTTTTTGAAATTTTATTAATTTTAATGAAAAAGAAATAACAATGAGATAATTTCAAAACAGATTAGTAGTGCAGTTACAATAATTAATACATATGCGGACATGATATCTTTCCTAAACACTATTAGTATAAATCTTTCTTCTCATTGAACTAAGAGAAAGTAGCTGTATATATAGTCCAATAGTCCATAATAGTAGTGGGTTATCAGCAGAACTGGCAATGTTGGAAGCTGTTGACTATAACTCAGCATATTAATATGGCTTTACTTTTTATACCTCATGGTTAGACTTTCCTGCTGGATGATTAAGACATATATATATATATATAATTTTTGTATCTGAAAAGGTCAGTGAAATCCCCTCAGAATTTACCCTGAAGTCATGTACAGCAGTTTCTAGATCTTTTGTCAGTGTCAGCCACCTGGATGAGACATGGTCATTGCTTGACCAATTTGCTCTCTGTGAAAGCCTGAGAGAATATTTCCTCTCTAGGTAACCCTCTTTAGGCACACTATACATTGATGTATAGTGCATCTGACATTTTCCGTAAAATTGTACATCATATTCTTTTAAAATAGGTACTAAATTTTGGTTAGGGCTAATATGTCAATATTATACTCTCTTGTACATAGAAAAATTTAATAGATAAACAAATATATAGATATGTTCCAAAAGCAGCTAAAATATAATAGTGCCATAATACATTCCTTAGAAAAGCTGTAATTTTTTTCCACTGGATTAAGGACAACTTATTATTTTTATGTACAGAAAACTCAAGTGTACACTTGGCCCAATGGCAAGCTCTTTAGCCTTTGCTTTCTCCAACTTGGCAATACGAGCCACAGATTTTGGACCCAGATCGTTGCCTCCCCGGTGATGGCAGATCTCATTATTTCTGTCATTGTAGTTGGTCCTGATAGCCTCCACCAGCTTAGCCAGCATGCCTTTGTCTTCTGAGTTCACTTGTGTGAAGGTGACAGTGGTACAGGTCTTCTTGTGGACCAGAGGCCCCTGCCTGGCCTTCCCATTGATGATGCAGTAAGGGAATCCCATCTTGCGGCACAGGGCAGGCAGGAACATGATCAGCTTGTTGGGGTCCATGCTGTGCACAGTCACCAGAAGCTGACCCTTCTTTTTCTCTACCAGAGTGGTAACAGTGTGGACACCTGTTTTGAGGACCGGTGGCCTCTTATGGGGACATCCTTTTTGCCAGCAGCTTTCTTCACTGCCCAGGCCCAACAACCTCTTCTCTTGCTTGATCTCTGGTCTGTACTTGTTGGCCAGCTTAAGCAGCTGAGAGCTGTTTGGTAGTCCAAGGCCTGAGTGAACTGGTTAATCGCAGGGGCACCTTCAGTTGCTTGTACAGGATGGCTTTCTTTCACTGTAGCCGGATATAACAGAGCCATTTGACAAAGCCGGTGCAGTCTCTCTTGGGCTGGATGTTCTGATCAATGCCAAAATTCTTGACCTCTTCTCAGACAGGAGATTTGCTACCTTCTTGGCCTCCAACTTCTTCACAATAGCAGGGACTGGGGCCACCTTGTTGCCCTTGACCTTTTTCCCTTTCAGCATCTCATTTGACTGACAAAAAGAGCGAGAAGTTATAATTTAATAATTTGGACCATGAAAATTGCCATTATGAAGTTAATTATAATTTATTATAACAGCAATGATTAACTTCTTTAAATAATTATTTTACTTGTTAATTTTTTTTTATTCTTGTTTCAGAACCTTTATTTGTTTATTCACTCATTTTATGGCCCGCTCAGCCTGCCCCGAGGGCAGGGCTGGCGCAGCATGTGGTGCCTGGGATCGAACCGCGGTCCCTGAAGCCGCCCAGGCTTTCCCAAGCAGGGGCTTTAGACCACTGAGCCATCCCGCCGGCCCACTTCTTTAAATAATTAAACCTTTGCCATATTGTACACTAGTTACAAAAATAGATAAGATCTTTCTGGTGAGCCTTGCATTAATATGTCTGAGATTTCAGAGTAAAGTGTGTGTGTGTGTGTTTGTGTGTGTCCACATGTGAGTGCACATCACAGAAATAAGCCTACTTGAGTGTTATTCCCTTATTGTCTCTTTATGAATTTTGATAAATCATTCTCTATTTTATTGGAAAACTAAGAAATGAATTGTAGGCAGGTCCCATCATCCTAATTGAGAAAAGAGCTGCAGCTTCCATGAACCAAATTAGCAATATTTTGCTCGTAGTACTAAGGAAGATGACAGTGGCAAATTCCCCTTGTTCCAACTACTTTCCATATGTTTTCAGTAACACACACACACACATTTTAGTGTAACTCTTGTACCTTTTCACCTTGTTGTCTTTGACATCTTTACAATTAAATGAGAGGATATATGTGTAAAATATGCTACTATGTATTAAATAGTTATGAGTTTACTCAGCTTTTGGAAAAATTTTGTTTGTTTGTTTGTTTTTGGACTGGAGATTAAACTCTGGACTTTGAGCTTGCCAGGCAGGTGCTTATGCCAGTGAGTTATCTTACTGGCCTGAAAATGTAACTTTGAATTCAGAAGTGCTTATTCTAAGTGTGAATGTTGTTTTGTGCAGTTGTAGAAAGGCCCTGGCTTCTTCTAGGTACCACCTTCATTAAATACAGTATTCTCCTTAAGTTCAAATCTTGCATTTTACTTCTTTTAGTAAAATATATATATATATATATATATATATATATATATATATATATGTATATATATATATATAAAATATAAAAGTAGACTTGAAACCCATATCCTATTTTAGAAAACACACAAGCAAATTGGTTATTTCATTGATTTACTACTAAATCAAAAAATAGTTTCCAAACATGCGTATATGAGGCTCTGGGCGTAACTTTTAAATTCTGTCTTTGCTTTATTATAAAAGCAGGTGATTTATAGCTAGGATCAGTTAGAATAAAAACAAGTTATGAATGGAAAATAATTCTATAGGAAGAATGTTTCCTTATTTCCTTTTAATTTTCTTACTATACTAAAAACATTTAGATTTTAAAGTTATCACAAAATCTCATAATTTTAAGTTTTTAAAATTTTTATCATATTAAGTGCTTCATGAAACTATTCTATAATGTTGAAATTGTAAATGTCACATGTCTTTAGAGAAATGAATGATCGCATATCCTTTAGAAACAGAATTTAAAAAGACAGAGAGATAGCTCAGTGGACTAAGTGCCTGCTTAGGCAAGCACAGGGACTGGGGTTCAATTCCCAGCACCACATTCCATGCCAGCCTGGTCTCTGGGCACACTGAGCCAACTTCTGAGTCTGAGCATATTGGCATGCCCCTGTAATCCCAGCACTGGAGAGGCTGAAAACAGGAGGATCACTACAAGTCTGAGCTGCATAGTGTGACCTTGTACCAAATAGATTTTATAAAAAAAGAAAAAAGCAGAATTTAAAGGTATATTTTCTACGTGATGAGACATACACACCTAAACCCAGCACTATGGGAAACTGAGGCAAGAGGATCCCAAATCTGATCCTAGTCTACATAACCTAGCAACTTAACAAAATCCTTTCTGAAAATTAAAAATTAAGAAAGGATTGGGGCTATAGCTCAGTGAATTGTCCCTGAGTTCAACATATGGCTCCACTATTTAAAAAGTGTGTGCTTTATGCATTAGTAATTAGTTAACCATATTCTTGATGGACTCTAATGTACCACTACCACATAAGAAATACAATGGTGTTACTTTATGAGCAACATGATTATCTTCAGTTTAAAAATTATGCCTCATTATGAATAAAAATTGACTAAGGAATATATATATATATATATATATATATATATATATATATATATATATTCCTTTAACTTGAAAACAAGTGTTAGGGTTTTAGGAAGAATCTACAACCTAAATGCCTATTAAATTCATACTCAATAGGCTAACTTGATTTTCATTCATACAAATCTCTAAAAAAAAGTGAATAAAATTCATTGGAATTTTGTATCAAAATTAAAAGCAAGCTCTTACTTTGTAGTACAAAGCGTGGTTACTTTCACATGTCAAGAGGAGTAGTGGGGGTCCGGCAGGATGGCCCAGTGGTCTAAAGCGCCTGCAGGTGGCTACAGGGACCGTAGTTTAATCCCTGGCACCACATGCTGTGCCAGCCCTGCCCTCAGGGCAGGCTGAGACAGCCATAAAAACAAACAAACAAACAAACAAACAAAAGTTCTGAAACAAGAAAAAAAAATTAAAAAGAAGAGGAGTTGTGTAACATAGTCTTATAGGATGAAATGATACAAAATATAATCACTGGTGATCTGCATCTATGTATCTTTTATGTTATTGCAGTTAGAATGTATTTGTAGTACATAGTGTTTACATTCCTTGTGTGGAGGTGGCACATGAACATAATACTTCTTAATTCATTTTGTTCTTTTCCTCCCAGCTCTCTCCATTCTCTCCATCTCTTGATTCTCTTTCCCTTTGAGAAAGAACAGTCTCCCTATTTTCTACTATCTGCTTCTATTTTGCTCTTTATTTATACTTCAGGTTTCTTATATACAAGATATTAAAGCTTGTGTGTCTGATTTGTTTCACTTAATTTCATAGTCTTAGGGAGCATGTATTTTTTCCACAGACCTCTCAGAGTTATCCTTTCTGGAAGAGCAGTACTCCATTGTGTATCACATTTTTGCATTTACCTGTGGATGGACAAGATAGGCCCCTTCCAAGATTTAGCTGTTCTGAATTGTGCTGCTGTTGACATGAATATGCATGTGTCATTCTAGTACGATGTCCTTAACTCTTGTGAAGATGCCAAGAAGGGGAATAGCTGGGTCAAATGGAATTTCTACTTTTAATTTTTGAGGACTCTATACTTGTTTTCATGACAGTTGTAGCCAGTTTACCTTCACACCAACAGTATAGAAGGATTCTTTTTTTCCCCTACAGCCTCACTAGCATCTGTTATTATTTGATTTCTTGATCATGGTCATACTTTCTGGGATAAAATGGGATTTCAGTGTTGTTTGAATTTGTAATTTATATTCTTTTTATTTGTGTGTGTTTTCTTTTGTTCTGAAACAGCATATTTCCATGCAGTTCAGGCTGGCCCTGAACTCACTTGGTAGCCCAAATCACAGCGATCCTCCTCCTTAGTGGTCTCCCCACTGTCACTCCAACCCACACCCACCCCAGTGCTGGGATTGCACTTGAGAGTCACCACACCTGAAAATTTACATTTCTCTAATGACCAATGATGTTGATAATTACTTTATGATTTTATAGATCTTTTGCATTTCTTTTTCTGAGTATTTTCTTTTTTATTAATTTTAATAAGAAATTACAATGTGACAATTTCAAAACACGTTAGTAGTACATTCCCAATAATTGATACAATGCATATTGTTGTCCTCGTCATCAGAGCACAGGGTGTAGACATGATAAATTTTCTAATGGTCATTAGTACAACAGATTTCTTCCCTTTGATCTGAGAGAAGGTAATTGTATACATAGTCAAATGTTCCATAATTGCAATGGGTTACTAGCAAAACTGGCAATGTTGGAAGCTGTTGATCAGAGCCTTTTACAGCTCAGCATACTAAACTACCTTTGCATTTTATGCGTCGTGTTTAACTGAGTATTTTCTATTTATTTTAGTTGTCCACTTTTTATTGGACCTTATGTTTCCTATAGGGAGGGTGTCTAACTTTTTGAGTTTATATCAGTCTTACTTCCAAGGGATTATTGGAAAAAGTTTTATTCATTTTGTCAGCTTTCTTTTTACTCTACTGGTTGCTTTGTTGTGCAGAAGCCTTTTAATTTGATACAACTTCATTTGTTTATTTTTTATGTTATTTCTTCCATAATAATCGTTCTGCTCAGAAGCACTTGCGTATGTCTTTGACTTCAAAAGCTTTACCAATTTTATCTTTCAGCAAGTTAAATGTTTTTGTTATTCAGTTCTTTGACCCATTTTGATTTTTATTTTAGTATGTGGTGAGAGAAATGGGTCTGCTTGCCTCACTCCAGGATGTTTTTAGCCCCTCTGTCAAAGATCAAACAGTTGGGGCTGGCAAGATGGTTCAGCAGTCTAAAGCACCTGTTTAGGTAAAGCTTAGGCAACCGCAAGGACTGCTGTTCCATCCCCCACATCACATGCTGTGCAAGCCCCACCCCCAGAGCATGCTGAGCTGGCCATAATACAAAAAAAAAAAAAAAAAAGATCAAATAGTTGAATTTGCTTGCCGTTATTTTTGCATTCTTTATTATTTCATTCATCCCTATGTCTTTGTGCGAGTACATTTTGTTTTCATCAGTCCCAACGTTGTACTATAACTTCAGTTCTGAGATTATGATGCCTCCTGCTTTGATCTTGATTGCTTTGATATGCTGGATTTCTTCTGGCTCCAGGTAGATGTTCTGATAACTTTCTCCAGTTCTGTGAAAAATCCTGTTGGGATGTTCATTAAAATGGCTTTAAATCAGTATATCAGTTTTAGTAATATGGCCATTTTGAGTGCAATGGTCCTGCCTATCAAAGAACAGGGAATCTTGTATTTTTTCATTTTCTGATGTCTTCTTTAATTGTTTTTTCAGAGTACAATACTTTTCACTGCATTTGTTTTTCACTTCCTCGGTTATGTTAATGTTAAGTATTTAGCTTCAGGTTCCATTGGAATGGTATTATTTTCTTAATTTCTTTTTCAATGGTTTTTATTAGTGTACTAGCATGATTTTTGTTTGTCCATTTTATATTGTCATCTTAATGAACTTGGTTAATAATTTAGAGCCTTTTGGTGGATGTTTTTGATCTTTTATATAGAAGATGATGTTATCTGCAGATCATGTTTTTTCATATCTATCTATATCTTTTATTATCTTTTTATTGCCCAATGACTCTTGCTAGTATTTTGAATACTGTGTTTAACAATAAAAAGGATGCTAAACATCATTAACATATTCCTGATTTTGAAGCAAAGCTTTCAACTGCCCTCTAGTTGGCTTGTCACAAATGCCTTTTATTAGATTGTCATAAATACCTTTGATTAGGTTGTGATAAGATCTTTCAATACTTACTTTCTTTAGTGTTTCCATCATGAAAGATGTTTAATTTTGTCAAAGATTTTTCTGTATTTAGTGATTTGTAAGTTCTTGTTTTGTTGTTGTTTTGAGACAGGCTCTCACTATGTACTCCAGGAAGGCTTTAAAGTTGTGGTGATCCTTCTGCCACAACTTGACAAGGGTTAGGATTATAAGCATCTACCACCAGCCTATCTTTTCTACATCTAGTTTGATCATGTGATAGTTGCCATTTCTTCTATTTATGTAATGTACTACATTTACTTATTTGCATAAATTGAATCATTTTTCCATCCCAGGGATAAATCCTACTTGATCATGATGTATCATCTTTATTTCATTGCATCATTCTTGTCAGTATCTTGCTGAGACTGTTTTGTATCTATATTCATTAAAGAGGTTGATCTATAGCTCTCATTTGGTTGATCTGTGTCTAGTGTTTAAATCATATTAATGTTTACCTTCAAACTTGTGCATTGAGTTAATACTAAAAGTGGCCTGCCAGTTGCAGCTCAGGAGAGCTGGGGGGGAGGAAGAAACACCCTATTGTCCTCCCAGCCCAGTAGCTTACAATCAGTGATCCTGCCCAAGCTCAGTGCTGACTGCAGGGTCCCTGCTCCCTTGTCTCAGTGGATGGTGGTTAAACCCAGTGGAGGGAACTGTAGTAGGGTTCTGCATCTCCCTGGTCTCCCAGAGTTGGTTGAGGATGGGAGGAGGGCACTGAAGCTGCATCAGGTTGAGGATCCAGATTATTGGAGTATATCTTAGTTACGTTTCTCTTGTTGCTGGGACAAATACTCGACATGCAAGATGAAGGAAGGAAAGGTTTATTTAGCTTACAGTTGCTGCAGGTTTCAGCGCATATTTGGCAGGCTCCAAGGCTGAGTGGCACATGGCAGAGAGCAGCAGTTCATGGTGACAGAACAGCAACAATTATAACAAAGGCAACTGACCAACCAGGGGGGGAGAGACCAACAGCACTTGTCTGTCTCTTTGTCTCTGCCTTAGCCTAACCGCCTCAGACCACACCTATAATTCCCAGCAGTACTCAGACCGATGATCTCATGGGTACTAAAATACATAATCCCAGTGACTCATGAGTCAAGTCTCAATCTGTAGAAGTCCCCACCCCATGATTGCATGAGGCTTTGGGGGGATAATCAGACATAAACCATAACAGAGTACTTCAACATAAAACATCACCATGCCTTCTACCCCAGATAACTGCTATATTAAAGTTGGAAATCTACTTGGTAAAGGGTTGTATTGGTCAGGGTTTTACTTAGAGGAACAGAATAGATATAATATAGGGAATGGATATTAACACCAAATATACAATCTATAAGAAATTGTAAGATTGGCTTACAATAGCCACAGAGTCAGATGAGGAAGCGTGCACAGGGCGTCTGCACGCTCCGGACTGAAGAATTCAATTCCGAGGCCTGGACTTCACTGCAGCACTCCGTGTAAGTCTCTGACGGCTGATGGGTCTGGTCTGCAATGGAAGACTGAAGTGTCTATAGATGGACGCTGAAGAGTCTGCGATGGATGGCGAAAGATCTAAGCTGGAGGCCGAAGAGTCTGCGCTGTAAGCCAGACGATGAAGTCCAGTCTGAATGCAAAGACCGAAGCTTCTCCGATGAAGTGAAGTGTTGACTTCTCCTTCAGCCCTTTAAAAAGTCTTTTTGTGCTCAGTCATTCTGATGTGGGCTCATTGCGTCCTAGGGTGGAACAAAACATACCCCAGGATAGGCCCTTGATCCCGTTCTAGGGAGAAATCCAATCATATCCTAGGCAGGCCCTGGCCACACTCCAGGGGGGAACCAATTGTACCCCAGAGTGGGGCTCCCACCAACAGAGAACCGGGCTGCTGAGTCATTCAGCCAAGTTGACACATTGTATCAACCACTACAAGGGTCATCTGCTGGTGTCTAAACAGCTGAGTCCATTCACCGTAGCTTGAAAGTTGCAATGAAAATGATAGAAAACAAAACTATGTACAAACCTGGAATGGTACAGTGAGTCCAAAGAGGTGAAAATGCATTGTCTGTTGAAGCACCCACCTATCTTAGAGCTGCATAACTTTTTTGAAAATAATAATTATGTCTACCTAGTTTTAGAAATGTGTTATAGCTGGGCGTGGTGGCACACGCCTGTAATCCCAGCACTCGGGAGGTTGAGGCAGGAGGATTGGTGCAAGTTCGAGACCAGCCTGGGCTACAAAAGTGAGCTCAAG
>PVJA010047104.1:0-14832 GCA_004027025.1 Myocastor coypus
TTTTTTTTTTTTTTTTTTTTTTTAGTTTTTTGAGACAGGGTTTCTCTATGTAGTTCAGGCTAACCTTAAACTCACCATGTAGCCCAGGCTGGCCCTGAACTTGGTGATCCTCCTGCCTCAGCCTCCCAATTACAGGTGTTAAAAGCATGCACCACCACACCTAGATAAAACTCTATTTCAACCACAGTACTTTGTACTGTTCCAGATCCTGTACTTTACCCTGCAGCCTTATCTCTGTCTTCACAAGCACTCAGTAAAGTATGATTATTCCTATTTCACAAAGGAGAAAATAGGCCAGTGAGGTTAAATAAACTTCCCTGGGGATCAGCCTTGGCGGCAGGAAAGATTTCTCACCGGGACTGTACCCAAACAGCCAGCCCCACCCCCAAGCCTCAGAAGAGGCTGAAGAAGTTCACAGGCGTTCACGGCCCTAGAGGCTGGGAGAGCTATGAAGTCCATCTTGCTGGCTACATGTCCTAAGAGCAGGTCCTCAGGACTCTTCCTAGGTGTAAACTGCTCGGGCCCTGAGACACTCCTACCAATACCAGTCAGGGCTGTTGTCATTCCCCCCCCCCTCCCTTTTTGTCCTTTTGAGACAGGGTCTCGCTATGCAGTTCAGGCTGGCCTTGAGCTCACTTTATGTACTCCAGGCTGACCTGGAACTCACACCGATCTTCCTGCCTCAGCCTCTCAGGTGCTGGGATTACAGGCATGCACTACCATATCCCAGCAGCCCCTTTTATTGAAGTGGCCATATTAGCAGCTTTGGGGTATTTTGTCCCACTGGAGTCTGATTTTTTTTTTTTTTTGTATCAGGAATTGAACTCAGGACCTAGCATTTGCCAGGCAGGTACTGTGCCACAGACCTACATCCCCGGTGCTGGAGTCTCCTTCTAGACAGGGTTTCTAGGTTCATTCTGTCTGGAACAAAGAACTGGTCAAAACAAGTGCAGATAGTACCAGAGTTTTGTTAAAGATGAAAGCGGCTCTGCAAAGAGTTTGGGCAAGTAAAAGTAGGAAAAGAAGTCTACTCCACAGAGCAAGGGAAAGCCGCACAGGAGGGCAAATGCTGGCAAAACCCCATGTGGCCTGCCTGGGCTTTCGGTCTCACCCACTCTTCCAGCTCACCTCAGGCCAAGGCTGTCTGATGGGAAACCTGCTCCAAGAAGTCAGTGTGCAGGGTTTTGAGATTTGTTTGGTGCATGTGCCCTGGGATTTGGGATTAACAGTTCACACCTTCTTCCCCAGCCAGTTTTGCCACTCCCTAATCTCTGTTTCAGTCACTGAGGGCTATGATTTGCCTCAGGGACCACAGCTAATAGACTGTGGACCACGTTCTTCCAAGTCTTTCTGTGCCAAAATTAGAGCTCCCACTTTCCACCCCTTTTTGCTGTCTCTTAAGTCCAGTAGATGCTGAGAGGCATGAGCAGGGTCAGCAAGGAAGGTTCAAGGCCAGGAGCTAGGGTCAAACTCCACCCACCGTGACCTTTGTGATTGGAATGGGCAGGGCTGGAGGCACGAAGCTCCAAGGTTACCTATGTTTATAGAGTATTCCTTACTGCTTTTTAATGACCAAGCACCAGAGTAGTCACGAACTCCTAGGACCCAAAGAACGGTGGTCCCTAGTCACTGAATTAAGCTCTGGAGAGATGCCCTCCAAGCCTGAAGGCTGCCCTCGCCCCACATATCTTCCACCTTTGCCCCCAGGCCTGCCTGGAAGGGCAGGCTGATGTAGAGCCTTCAGTGGTTTCTGTGGTTTACAGGGTGGGGAGGAAGGGAAAGAAAAATCGGTGACTGTTCCCCAGTTCCAAGCCACCACCACCACCACCACCTCGTCCCACCCTTTTAGGCTGTTTGCCCCTTGCTTTGAGATTCTCTAGGTTGATAAGGGGACTGGGCTTGTGGAGGGTGAAATGATTCTTTGATCCCTATCAGCTGTCTTCCTTGCGTAAGAATGTATTTGAGGAGGAAATAACTACTGCCTTGCTTTGAAAAGTCTTATTCCTTCAGAAAAGAGGCTGTGATTGCAACAGCAGAGAAGATTCAGCCACAGAGGGAACTTCCCCCCCAAAGAAGGACCCAGCCAGCCATACATGCTTAGGGCAGAGAAGGGGCTCAGGCCAGCCTCCAGCCACTTCCTCCTCACACCACGGAGTAGGTCCACAGCCCAAGTGGGAGAGGCAGCCTCGACTGCTGTGTAGGGGTGCTGTGGGGGTGTGGACAGCCCATCTGCAAGCTTTCTACTACAGTTTGAAGGGCTTGGGGGAGGGTAGCAAGGAACCTGGGAAATCCAGTGACATGTGAAGCGAATGAAATGAACCCGCGTTGGCTTGGCGTGGTGGCGCACGCCTGTAATCCCAGCACTCGGGAGGCTGAGGCAGGAGGATTGGTGCAAGTTTGAGGCCAGCCTGGGCTACAAAAGTGAGCTCCCTATGCAGCCTGAACTGCATAGGGAGACCCTGTGTCAAAAAAGACAAAAGAAGAAGAAGAACAACAACCACCACCACAACCTGGGTATAGTGGTGCATGCCTGTAATCCCAGCTGTGAGAGGCTGAGGCAGGAGGATTGCCAGTGAGTTCAAGGCCAGCCTGGGGTACAGAGCCAAATTAAGTTTCTTTCTTTCTTTCTTTCTTTCTTTTTTTTTTTTTTTTTTTTTTTTTTTTTTTTTTTTTTTTTTTTTTTTTTTTGTCTTTTTGAGACAGGGTCTCACTATGCAGTTTCGAACTTGCACCGATACTGCCTCAGCCTCCCGAGTGCTGGGATTACAGGCATGTGCCACCATGCCCGGCTAGGTTTCTCAATTTTTTATTCTTTATTTTTTTTGCAGAACCAGGGTTTAAACTCACAACCTTGACCTCCCAGGCAGGCACTTGTGCCACAGAGCTATCTTTCCAGCTCCAACATAGCCAAACTAAAAGAGAAAGAAAAAATACAGTACTGGGGGTGGGGGAGACTGACAGAGGGGAGAGGTAGAGAGGCCCAGAAAACAAAAGTGCCGTAGAGGGGCGAGCATCAGCAGGAGCACAATTCAGCAGAAAGATGCCTGTGCCCAGCCCTGCCCGCTCTCCCTGCTCCTCTCCTGCTGCCAGCCTGAAGACACTGGATGAAGTGGCACCCAGCAAGCCGGCCCCACACCTCGAAGCTGCCTAAGGCAGAGCTCAAAAACCGCCTGTCCTCAAATTTAGGGGGAGCAGCGCTGCAGCCTTCCACCTCAACCAGACCCTAAGAAGCATGGGGGTAACCAGAGCCACGGAGGCCAGGACACACACTGCTAGCTCTCGGTTGTGAGGACCTTCTCTCCCCCTTCCTCATTCTCCTGCCCTTCCAGTCACCCTTGGAGCTGGAAAGTCCTCTTCCTTCTCTAATGTTAGCCCTCAAACTGCAGCCCCTAGGAGACGGGGAGCTCCTTGGGCACAGAGATGTCCACGGTAGCACATGTGCAGCCCCGGGCTGGTGAGACGAGTGGCCTGCCCTCTCCACGCCAGGTGCCACGTGCACCAGGTGGGGGGGAGTGGGCGAGTCACGAGGCGGTGGCGTGGTTGGCTCCTGCTCTGCTGTTTACCAGCTGGGAGAAAGAGCAGGAGGAGGTGCCAGGGAGCCTCCTGCTGCAGCCTGGCCCTTGGCCAGCTGCCTGTTGGGTAACCAGGAGAGCCAGGCCCAGCTAATCAAACGCGAGACCAAGGCCGGTCAGAGAGCTGCGGCCTCTGTAACCCAGGGGAGCCTGGTCCCCAGGCCTTCCCCAGACTCCAGGGCAGGCGGCAGGTGGGAGCCTTGGCCTGGGGCCTCTTCTCCCGGCTAGTCCAGAGTGGCAGCTCCTCTCCTCCCCTCCCCTTCCCTCCTGTCCTCCCCGCATCCTCCCCCTCTCCTTCCTCTGCTCTCCCCTCCCCTCCGTCCACCTGCCCTCCCCCCTCTCCTCTCCTCTGCTGCTCACACACTCCTCCAAGCCTGTCTCCTGCCCCAAACACACCAGGCAGCTCAGAAATTCTAGGAAGGGCAGCAGGGCTAAGCAGGCACTGTCTTCATGCAGCCACAGACCCCGGCATCAGCTCAGCCACCCTGGAGACAAGACAATGCCCCACCATGTCTTCCTGCCATTTCTCGGCTCCCTATCTCCCTTGTTCTGTCACCTGCCTTAATGTGGTGGAAACCATTGGATTCTGAAGTCATAAAAACCTGAGTTGAAATCATAGCTCATCTGCTCATGTCCTTACGCAAGTCCCTGGGCAAGTAAGTCATTAGCATCTCGGAGTGGCCCTAGACTCACGGGCAAGCCTGCAGTAACTGCACTCCATGCCATGCTTTACACAAAGCAAAATCACGATTTACCTACAGGACCCGGCAAAACCCCTCACACGCAGTAGGTGCCTGCTAAATATGAGCTCCCCTTTTGGCACCAACCCTCCTTCTCCTCAAGGCTCCAAACTCTGGCCTGCTGGTCTCTGCCCATGTCCCCTCTGGGTGCTGGGACGCTCTGCCAGCCACTCCTTTCCCCTGCCTGCTGACGGGCCAGGTGCTCCCTCCCTCCTCCCTCTTCCCTCCCCTGGGCCCTGCTCCCTGCCCTGCTGGGCAGCCAGGGCAGCGAGGACGGCACCAAGGGAGCTGCCCCATGGACAGGGCCCCACAGAGACACCACCGAGCCTCGAGGGGTAAGAGGCCCCACGGCCCTACAGGCAGGTGGAAGGGACAGCCAGGAGGCTCAGAGGAGGGGAGAGATGGGCAAGAAGGGAGGGTGAGGGTGGGGGGTGGTCATGAGAATGAGGCCCATGAAGCTTGATGGAAAGGGAAGGAGAAGCCTGAGGAGGTGGGGAGAGGAGGCAGGGAAGTGAGAAGGGCGAGGAACAGGAAAGGAGCAGCAGGAATCAGCTAGGGGAAAGCGAAGGAATGGAGGAACGGGCAAGGCTGGGTGGGTGGGGAGCAGGGTGAGGGAGCTAGGAGGGGAAGGATGGGATAGGCCTGGCCTTTGCAGGTGTGAGTGCCCCCTGAGAGGGAGTGGCCAGGCCTGCTTGGGAGCCTGGCCACAGCACCTTCTGTCCCTTCCCCAGTGGAGGAATCTGGCCTGCTTCTAAAGAGTAGGATAGGGGAGCAACCAGACCCCGTCATCTGCCCACCCGTGCCCATGAGCCTGGCACTTTCCTCCCCATAGAAGTATGGATGGGTTTTCATTCTGGCAGAGAATGTGGGGCACTGGGCCAAGGGTGGTGAGGGCCAGAGCTGGGTAGCCCTCGGCCCCGCCGATGGACTCTGCAGCAACCTGTCCCAGCCACACAGGTGGCCAGCAGAGTGTGAGTGCGAAGGCCATGAGTACCACAGCCACCTGGGGAGGCGGGACGCAGCCCCACCAGCCAGGGCCAGCCCGCTGGTGCAAGGCTAGTGCTGGAGAGGGGTGCCACGTCAGGGGAGAAGGGGGGTGGGGCCAGATAGGGCGGTGGGGTAGCCACACCCTCAGGGCAGACCTCCCCCACCCCCCCCAAAGTCCAGGCCACCACTGCAGCCTGACGAGGAAGGCCTGGCTACTGGAGCATCCCCTGGGCAGAGGGACAGTAGAGGCAAGGGCAGCACACTGGGCAGCAGGGTAGCTGGACCTGAGTCACAAAGTAGCATAACAGCCGAGTCAGAGGTTAGGGAGGTTACAAGCATGGCCCAAAGGCTTGCTGGACAAAGCTCTATGGGTGCTGGAAATAGGCAGAAAGTGACAGAGGACGGCTGCTCTTCCCAGGGGATCCTCTACTTGGCAGTTTTGAAGGGGCTGAGTAAGAGAAGAAAGGGCCCTGCCTCAACCGCACCACAGCTAAAGCCTCCCCAGCAGCTGCTCCTTCACAGGCCCCGCATCCTGGCCAACCCCACCAGCCCACCTGCGCTCTCTCTGCCTGGTCTCCACCCAGACCCAGCCAGCACCAGGCCAGCCGCCGGCAGCCAGCCGCAGCGGCAGAGACAGGATTCTCCCCTACAGACTGGCCGGCCAAGGAAGCAGAGACAGGATTCTCCCCTACAGACTGGCCGGCCAAGGAAGCTGGATCGGCGGAAGCCAGAAGGGCTCTGCGTTTCCAGCAGGCGCCTGCTTGCCCTCTTCAGCCAGCATCCCATACCTGGGGCTCCCTGGCACCTTCCTCCCCACAGGCCCAGAAGTATCGGCTGTCATTTTGGCAGATGAGAAGCCAAGAAATGTCATTCCCTTAGAGATTTTGCTCTTGGTGCTGACTGTGTGTGGCGCACCTGTAAGGGGCTGCAAGAGGGTCCTGGGGACAACAAGGTAAACAGGACTGGCAGAGTCTCTGCCTCCACAGTGCTCACCGTCTAGCAGGAAAGACCCATGTGGCAGTTAGGTGATGTGGTAAGGACCAAGAATCCAGTGGAAGGTGCCAAGCATGTGGCCCCCAAGACAGAGTGAGCAGGGGTGGCTTCTCCAAGGAGAGACACAATCGGCCACCAGCGGCTGGAGAGCAGCTAGCTCAGTGGTGAGGGAAAGAAGGGCATTCAAGGCAAAGGAGCAGCGCAGGGAGGTCCCGCAGGCAGTGAGGAGCTGGGCCCTTGGAGGACCCGGATGAGGACCAAGGTGCTGAAGACCAGAACAGAAGCAGAGAGGGCACTACAGAGGGTGGCCCAGCTTCTCCTCGGAGGCCAGGCCCTGCTGGAAAGGAGCAGGGTGAGATGTGGTCCTGTGACCTGGGTGAATGTCTTGATCCCTTAGATCTTCAACTGTTGGACCCTGACACCCCTTCTTCTCTTTACAGAGCTGCTGGCTGTGAAGAAGACCCACACCTGTGAGTATGAAATGGGGGACAAGAAATGGTGCTAGGCATGGTGACACGGAGAAGAACCAGCAAGGGCTCACTCTACAAGGATCCCGGGAAAGGAAGGCACAGGCACTGCACACGGATGACAGGGCCAGCCGGGCGTGGTGGCACACGCCTGTAATCCCAGCACTGGGGAGGCTGAGGCAGGAGGATTGGTGCCAGTTTGAGACCAGCCTGGTGTGAGCTCAAGGTCGGCCTGAACTGCATAGCAAGACCCTATCTCAAAAAGACAGATGACAGGGCCGATGGCAGCCCTCACAGAGGTCAAGGAAGAGAAGGGAAGGGTGGGGAACAAGGGAGAAGAGAGGGGACAAAGAAGCCTAGAGAGCATGAGGGAGGATGACAAAGAGCCAAGCAGAACCCCCGAGGCAGGGCAGCCTCAGGAACACAGCCCTGAAACCTGGGAGGCCCAGCCTGCCCAGGCTTTGTGGTGGCAGTGGCAGGTTTGTGTTCATCTCTGTGGTTAACACATCCTGAGGTGCAAACAGGCCTGGAGCTAAGCTGCGCAGGATAGGACATCAGAAAGGTTTTGTCTCTGCAGGAGACAGAATGGGCAGGGACACCGGGTCCCTGAAAGCCTGAGACCATAGCCTGTGAGAAGAAGGGCAGGTGTCAGGAGGGACTTCCCGATGGATACTAGCAGTTACACCTTCTCTCTGGAGGCCTCTTGGCATGTCCCATCTACTCTCCTGTGGGCAAGCCTCCCCACCGATGCACACCCTCTTCACCTCAGTCCCCAAAGCCGTATGGAAGAGGACCAGGCAGTGCCTTCAGCAGCCTGAGTACACACTGGGAAAGGCTCCTGTAGCCAATGACCCTGGAACTGATGACACTTTTCTGGGGCAGCAGAGACCCCTCCACGGCCTACCAGCCACTCCTGAGCTCCCGCTGCCAAAATTATCATGGGACTGCCCAGCCCAGGCAGAGCCACTGCCAGGGTGAATCTTTACCCTCCCCACCCCAGCTCGGCAGACAGGCTGGGGGCACCTAGGATGTGACATCCCCTCAGGTGGGGGGATGCTTTGCTCAGCACAATCCTGATCTATGCTTTGCCTTCCCCACCGCTAGCCACAGCACCCCACGGAAATGCTGAGCAGGGCCCCGGGAGGAAAGCGGGTCAGACTGACGTGTGCGTCTGCTGGGGGAGGGGGCCAGGGACCATGTGTGGCAGGGGTAGAAAAGGGGGAGTTCTGGAGCAGTGGCAATTGCAGAGGCCCAGTTCCAGCCCTTGACTGCTTCCCACTGGAGCCAGGGCCACAGCTCCTAGCCCCTTTGTAGCCTTCCCTGCCCTGCCCTTGCAACCAGTTCCACACCTCCCATCCGGTATCCAGCCCTGGAGGAAGCCTAACAGCTGGCTGAGGAGCAGCTAGACTTCCTGTGAGATCAGAGACCTCATAGGAAGTTGGGCCACAGAATCTAGGAACTATTAAGGCCTCCCTAGGCCAAAAGCCCCAAGAGGGAGGTCCAAGATGAGGACCTCAGGGAATTGCCCACACAAGAGGAGGCCTGATTACTGAGGGACCATAAAGAGCAAGCCCTAAGACTGAAGTACCACACAGAGCTAAGAGGGTCTCTGAAATCGTTTGGCCATCAGCAGGAACTTCCATTCCAAGAAAAACTTCCCAAAACCTCACATTCCCCCTAGCCTTCCAGGGTGACACCTTCAAAGGCAGACTCGAATCTGACAAACCTTTCTGTCCCTGGTGGGACACAGGGCCAATGTGCCTGGCCTCAATCCCTGACTCTCCCATTTGCCAGCTGTGTGACCTTGAGGAAGTTTCTTCCCCAGTCTGGGCCTCACTTTCCTTATCTCTGAAGTGGAGACAATGATATCTACCTTGTGCAGTATTTTCTGAGATGGTTCACATAAACTTCATAGTGCCATTTCTGGCGCATACTAAGGACTATTGTAACACTGAGGATGATAATAGCAATGATTATCATTATCTGCATTCTAATTGTAGCAGCAGTCTTACTCCCAGGGAAATTTCTGTTGGGTTCTTCAGATCCTGGGTATTTGCCTGGTGATCACTGCTGTTGTTTTCAAGTTTCCATCCCTAAGCCAGGGTATGCATCATATCTGTAAGGAGGAGTATTGCACATGTGCGTGCGCACGGGCGTGTGTGTGTGTGTGTGTGTGTGTGTGTGAGAGAGAGAGAGAGAGAGAGAGAGATAAACAGCTTCCCGGAGCATGGTGCTGGGCATGACTGCCAGAAGTCTACAAGATCTCAGGTGGCCATGTGTCACCACTGCCCCAGGTGGACATCCTGTGACTTACCTCAGAAACATCCCTGTCCCTGGAGTCACCTAGCAAAGGGAGTCAGGCTTGAGGTCTTCAGGGAAAGGGGAAGAGGAGCCTGGCTCCAGGCTGTTACAAGCTTCACTTGGGCTCCCCACCTAGAACTACCCTGGCAAGTGGAAACAGCTTTGACCGCGTGTGGCTGTCGCATGTGGTTTTGGAATTTTCCAACGCCCCCTATGATTGGCTGCCCCACCCCTCACACCCTTCCTCGGGTCCAGATTGGCCACATAGGATGCCTGTCATCCTACCAGCTGCAGCCCTGGGGGGGGAGGGGGGTTGTCACTTGGCCACCTGTGTGGTGCAGAGCTTAGACCCCCCTGCCCAGAAGCACTGGGGGAGAGCTAGGTGCAGAGCTACAGCTGAGGTGCCACTGAGAAGGCCTGGCCCCCACTTCCGTGGCCAGCTGTGCCCACCCTAGGACCAACCCTGCTGAGAAGGCCAGGAAGCCAAGGCTGGCACATCCAACGCTCAGTCATGAGAAGTAAGTGCATGGGCCACCTGGGTACAGGGAGGCTTGGCTGTCATCATCCCTGCCACCCTTCGGATAGGAGGATGTCTCCAGAACAGTGCAAACCAGGCGGAGGGCTCCTCCTGGCAGGGTGTGTCCCAGTCAAGGCCAAGATCTGTTAGGAAATGGGTGGAGCACGAGGGAACTCTGGCTTCCCAGGTCCTCTGCATGGGGGGTGGAAGAACTGTTGAGGAACTTCTTGGTCCTCCAAGAACATTGGAGGTGCTCGGCCCCTCCTTTCACAAGAAGGTACTGAGCCCAAGAAGGGAGAGTGCTTCACCCTAGAGCGCGCACTGCTGCTTGCCGGTGGAGGTCAGTCCTTACCAGGCCCTGAGCTTACTCTCCTGTGTCCTGTCAGAGCCTCCCTCTGTGCCTCCAACCTACTTGCGTGGGGGCAGAAAAGGTGGCCAAAGAGGTTGCCGTGGAGGACAGTACGAGTAAACTGAGGTCGGCAGGCAGCCGGGGTCGCAACTCCAGCACCTAGGCCTCAGAGCCATCATGCTTTCTGCCCACCCAGAGATGGAAGGACTATGTGTAATCCAGCCAGAAGCCGTGTGTGTGTGTGTGTGTGTGTGTGTGTGTGTGTGTGTGTGTGTATTCTCCCAGGTTTAGTCACCCATTGGAGGTTTGGAGGAGGAGGTCAAGGTAGTGGGAATGTTACAGAGAGCCCTCAGCTGCCCTTCCTGGCCTAGAGCCATGCCCAACGGCTGCTGGGCAGATGTCTGGGTCCCTGTGTCTTCCACATGAGCACAGGTAGGCAGATCAGACCATGCCCTGTGCTCATGCAGGGGAAGCCAGAGAGCTGGTCAGAGCATGCAGTGAAGGAGGAAGAGCGAAGCCTGTGTCCCTATGGCCTGAGGCAGCCCCAGCTTTGACCTGGGGTTGTCCCACAAGCCACAGCAGGAAGATCATAAGAGGTCCTGGAAAGACCCACTAACCCAGTCTAACGACCAGTTCTAGTGCCACTTGTCACTTAACCTGTCACTCTGGGCAAGTCATGGCCTCTGGTCTCCCAGCAAAAAAAGAAAAGAGGGAAAGCTGAGCAACAACAGAAAATGAAATGACAACAAAGCCAGCTAAGGAGAGCTTCCCGATTCCAAACCTAGATTCAAGGTGACTGGCCTGATCCCTGAGTCAGCCATCCCCCAGGGCGGGAAAGGAGCTACACTGCCGGAACTAGGGCTTGGAGTCCTGTGAGCTAGGCTGAGAAGACCAGGCAGCCAGCAGCTCCACAGGGTTCTACGCAGCAGAAGTGGGGCCCTTGGGAGCCTCAGGTTCCCTTCAAATTTCTCCCCAGTGGAGGAAAGGCCTTCCTAGAAAATGACCCCATTCAGCAAATCAACCTGGGATGCCACATCAAGTAGGCTTCCAGACACACAGGGTGGCGTTTGCAGCGGTAGCTACAGGAGGTACGTGGGCATCTCAGCATTGGATTCACATCCCATCACGCACACACACACTTGCTCAGATCGGTCGGTAGGACAGGGTCCCCTCCAATCTGGGGGTCCGTGCCACTTTCCTTGCCACTTGGGCGTGTCTGGGTATCTCTTAGCTCCAAGTTTTCCCACTCAGGTCAGTGCCAGCCAGCACCAGGGGTATCAGAGCACACAGGGGCCCGGGACTGTAACATATGCAAAGCCCATGGGCCAGACATACTAGGAGTGGAAACAGTCTAAGAAACAGAGATGCAGAGGCAACCACAGTGGTACATACAACTGTCACCTCAGATACTTCGTAGGCTGAGGCAGGAGGATGTCAAGTTTCGGTCCAGTCTGCGCAAGTTAGAGAAACTTAAATAAAAAAGGGCTGGAGAATGTAGCTTAAGGATGGAGTCTTGGCAAGTTCAACACCTAGTACTAAAAAGAAGCGTGCAGGGCTGAGGCGAACGTCAAAGGCCAGCTATGTGCAACACACTGGGAGAAAAAGGAGGGGATGAATAAATACCAGGAGAACCCACACCATGGAAGTACGAAGCCTAGAGACAGCTGGGGCACAGATGATCACAAGCAGAGACAAGAGGCGCTGGGAAGGGCGACACAGGCAGAGGGAGGGTGGTCCAGTCATCTCACCCCCAGCCATGGCCAGCGAGGCAACGTGAGGCATGAAGATGCTGGCATTAGGCCTCTCTGCAGTGTCCTGCTCTTCCTGAAGTCTGTCGTGAGAACATGCAGCAACGGCTGAGAAAGATCTCAAAGTCCCCAAGGCACCACATGTTACACCCCAGGGCCATCTAAGGACCTCTTCCTTATGCCACTCCTGCACCTTTTACTTCTTCCGCCTTCCTACGGAAATCCCAAATGCCTGGGGTCCAAGGTGCTCCGGAATGCGGAGTCTCAGCTTAGCCCCAGAAGGAGAGTCCGCTGGTGCTGGTGGTGCTGCTGTCCTTGCGTCGCTGGCGCTCTCATCCCCAGCCTCCGCTGCGCTGCTGACTGAGACACCAGGGCCAGGGCCGTCCCCGCGCTTCCTCTCCAGGGAAGGCAGCCTCTCCTGACCCTTCTGGGCCCTCACTCTTTTCCTCCTGCTGCTGAAACAAAGTCCCTCCCTTGCCCTGGGGTCCAAGGCCCAGAAAGAATGGAGACGCCTTTTTGGGGACTTGACAGACTGTACGGGCAGGGCCTCAGAGCCAGGGCCAGGGTCTTCCTGGGCCTGCAGCGTCGGGGAGCAGCAAAGGCACGGCGCACGAGGTGAGCAGGGAAGGCCCTGGCTGTGACTTCCGGGCTCCCCCTCCCAGAGCTTCCTCCCAGTGATTCATCCCCTCCCCCAACCCCTGGTTGTTTTCACTGGGTTCTTTTGTTTCCCCTCCTTTCTCGTCCCAGACTGCGGGGGCGGCGTGGGCAGCAGGAGGGAGTTTCAGGGCTGCCTGTCCCTCGTGGCGCTTCCCAGCCCCAGACTCTCCCTCGCCCACCTGAGTTTTAGCTTCACTGTTTTCTCAGCGCTAGGATCTGGCTGAACAGGCTGAAAATTCTCATCAAGCTTTGGGGAGGCCCTGCCAGGGCTTGGACAGTGTCCACCGGCAGAAGGAAAGGCTGCCACACCCCACCCCTGCTGTGTCCTGTGGTGGTGCCCACCACCTCGGCCTCCAGCTTTGCAGAAGCTGAGGGAACTGAGAGTGAGAAAGGAGGGAGGCTGGTGGCAAGTTGGGGCGCACAGGGGACCCGTGGTTAGAGCTGTGGTCTCAGCGGGAAGAAGGACCTAAGATAAGAAAAGACCTGCAGTCCTTTCTCCCATTCATTAGTTCCTTCATTCATTGCTACAAAGCAAGGCCTGCAGAGAGGCAAGTGATCCAGGGCACACCCTAGGGAGCGGTCATCTTCCCGAGGAGCAGAGGGGCCGAGCCAGGAGCTGTGGTGGGTGGGAGTGCGCAAGTTGGCTGATTTTCCCTTCCCCTCCCCTTTTTTAATTTTCTGAGTCAGGAGCTCACTGTGTAGCCCAGGCTGGCCTCACACCCTGGCAGTCCTCCTGCCTCATGTGCTGGGGTTACAGGTGTACACCACCACACCTGGCTCAAATTGGTTGACTTTGGTCTCAGAGAAATGGGTAAAGGCAGGAGCAGACTGGAGCCACAAAGGAAAAGTTGGGGAAGGGAGAACATCTCTGTAGATCTCTCTGTCTCTGTCTGTCTCTGTCTCTGTCTCCCTCTGTATTAGTGCAAGGTCTACAGGGACTACAGGGTCTCACTGCGCAGGTCTGATTTGTAATGATTCTCCTGTTTTCAGATTCCCAAGCGCTGGGATTACCCGGTCGTAGTCACCATCTCATTGTTGGGAGGGGGGTGGCAGGCTGGGTATTGAACCTTTAACCTGTGCATCTGCCTAAACAGGCCCTTTACTCCACTGAGCTATCTGGCTGGCCCCAGCTCTCTAGATCTTTACCCTAGGTGTAGGTCCTGGCTTTAGTTCTGTGGATTTCCTCCCCGAATTCCTTCCTAGCCCACCATGCTCACATCTACACTTTTCCCCTGTAGCCAGTAATCTTGCCTCTGGCCTGTTCTTGGTGCATGTGGGATATCATTCTCTTTCTCTCTCTCTCTCTCTGTCTTTTTGAGACAGAGTCTCGCTGTACAGTTCAGGCTGGCCTTGAGCTCACTTTTGTAGCCCAGGCTGGTCTCGAACTCTCACGATCCTCCTGTCTCAGCCTCCTAAGTTCTAGGATTACAGGCGTGAGCCACCACACCCAGCAGGATATCATTCTCATGGGGTAAAGAACGTAATGGTGAAGGCACAGGCTCCACAGCTACAGAGATGGGGTTCAAATGCCATACCTGCTTCTCTTACAAGCCACTGACTGTCTCTAGCCTCTGCATTCTCATCTGTGAAATGGGATGATTCTGGTAGTTGTGATCACTGAAAATGATATGACCCAGGGATATAGATCAGCGGTGGAGCACTTACTTGCCTACTATGTGAAAGACACTGAGTTGTCTTCAATATCATGGGGGCCTGCGGACTGGCACAGTTGCTTAAGTGTCTGCTCAGGCAAATGGAGTCAGGCACAGGGGACCTGGGTTTGAACCCTGGCTCTACAAGCCTCACCTGGCATGCCCTGAAGGCATCCTCAGACAGCAAAAAAAAAAAAAAAAAAAAAAAAGCCTTCTCAATCTTCAGTATCACAAAGCCAAACAAAAAATGTACATGAAGCCTGGTGCAGAGCAAGCATTCAACCAGCCCCAGTGTCTGCCACTACTACTTCCCCTTACTCAATATCTCTGAGGAGCCCAGAGCTCCTCAGCCTGATGGTTCTGGGCGCATGACAGGTAGTTCTAGGGTTTGAGGAGCAAGATCCCCCTGGGCTGTAGCCCCGCTCTGCGCCTACCACTTCCTCTCTGTGGCATGGGACACCTGGACAGGGCCCAGGGCTGGGCTCTGGATACATTCAAAGAGCGCTATCGGTGCATCTCACAGCTGTGAGCCGGGTGAGGTGAGGAGGCTGGAGGCAGGGAAGCTTTCCCTCTACTTCATTTGTCCTCGCGTGAGGCTCTAGGACCAGGCTCTGTAGGAGGCCTTCTGTGTCTGAAGCAATCCAGAGGAGATTTATTTTCTTTTTCTAGGGTTGCATAAGAATGCAGTATTAGGCCGGGCGTGGTGGCTCACGCCTGTAATCCCAGCACTCGGGAGGCTGAGGCAGGAGGATTGGTGCGAGTTCGAGACCAGCTTGGGCTACAAAAGTGAGCTCAAGGCCAGCCTCAACTGCATAGCGAGAACCTGTCTCAAAAAGACAAAAAAAAAAA
>PVJA010047105.1:0-14763 GCA_004027025.1 Myocastor coypus
TATGTGTACAGTTAGCCTTGTTACCTCAAGGTGGGGAGAGAGAGGAAGTGAGATGAATGCCAAAGAATAATCTGTGCTTTACACTACACCTTCTTTCTAAGATTTAATGACATTAATGCATTTTTTAAATTTGAGGAATGTATGGGCTGGTGGTTAATGTGTTCCAGGAAGAAAGAGCCAGCCTGGGGATGAGGCTACTCTTTCTACTGTACTGAAGTGTGACTTAATTTCCCTTCTCAAGTATTCCTGAATTTTAGAGAGTAGAATCGGCCTTCTTTCCTTTCCATGTAATTCTGCACATTAAGTTTGTGAATAGGGAAATCAGGGACAAAGCTAGATCTCTGAGTTTCCATGTTGGGATTGTGGAATAGATCCAAGCCACAATAAATTGTATTATGTTTAAAAAAGACTTGTCAGCCGAGAGTGACGGTGCAAGCCTGTAATCCCAGCACTTAAGAGGAGGTTGAAGCAGGAGGATCACCTTGAGTTGGAGGCCAGCTTGGGTTCTATAATGAATTCAAGGCCAGCCTGAACTACGTAGTGATATTATCTCAAAAAAAAAGAAAGAAAGAAAAAAAAAAAAAAAACCTACAAGAAAAACTTGGATACTTGTTGAATTTCTTCACTTTGGAAACCATGATTTGGGGCCAGCAAGACAGTTTAGTAGATTAAGCACCTGCTTTGGCAAGCGCAGGGATTGGGTTCTATCCCCAGTCCCACATACCATGCCAGAATCTCTCCTGTGCGCTGAGCTAGCAACAGAATCCAGACATAGTCTAGCACTGGAGAGGCTGCAATCAGGAGGACCACTATGAGTCCTGAGTCCGATCTGATCTATGTAGTGCGACCCTATACCAAGTACACAAATTAAAAAAAAAAAAAAGAAAAGAAAACCACATTTTGCCATTTTAGGCGAACTATTTGTTCTGGGTATGTGTTTACTTCTTAAAAATCATCCGCTTGTATGTCAAACCAGACAGTGGACTAACTTCATAATCGTGCCTGTTGACGCCAGAATCACACACTAGATCCAGTCCCCTCTGAAAGCCCCCTAAGAATGCACAATACTTTGGGGGGACATCTAGACACAAGCACTAACACTGTCAACTGGAAATTACAACTCCACCTATGAAATACAAAGAGGGCAGTGACAATTCAGCCCTTAGCAAGTAAACTTTTAAAAGCTTCTCAATTTGACCTAAGGGGTAACTCCTATGTAGTAAAAAGTTATAACTATGCATATCTAGATAGATGTTTGAAAAGGAAGACATGCACACAGACTCTTGTGCCTATGTTTATAGCAGCGCTATTCACAATAGGCAAAAAGTAGAGACACCTTGCAGGCCAGCTACTAAAAGGAACAGAGCACTGATGCAGGATCAAAGTGAGTACACCTTGGGAACATTATGCTGAATAATGGAACCGATCACCAAGGCCATATGTCATAAGACTCCACTTATGTAAAATCCAGATTGGGGAAATCTCCAGAGTAAATCAGTGGTTAATTAGTATTATAATTTACAGTACTAGTAACTTAAAACCTGTTGCCCAGGGCTGGGAGCTGACTGGGTAGGATAGGGAGTGGTTTCCTTTTGAGGTAAAAAGAAAAGTTCAAATTGATTGTAGTGTTGGCTGTGCAATTTTGAGACATAGTGAATACATTTTTAAAGAATATTTTATGATACATGGATTATATCTCAAGAGAAACAAGTTTGAAAGGCTTAAACCAAGTTGAACCTGTTAAATTAGAAAAAAAGAAAACATAAGAGTAGCAATATTCTTATTCCTGACATAATCTTATTTGGTGAACTTCTTGCTGTGTTTTGTTTTTGTTTTGTTCCCTCTCCCTCTCCCTCTCCCTCTCACTCTCCCTCTCCCTCTCTCCCTCCATCCCTCCTGAATACAAGGCCTTGGGCATGTAAGGCAAGATCTTTACCACTAAGCCACATGTCCAAAGAAAGGTCTGTGTTTTGATTTATCTTTGTGCAGGTACAAGTTTAGTTTTTGCTTGCTTTCATTACCAGATCTAGACCTTTCCTTTGTTGTAACATCTGTTTGCCTTACTTTTACAGTCCTACATGTTGTTCCCACTCTTCCTGACTATACATAATGCTATACATAAACTCATTTGTCTACAAGCTATTTTTGTTCCTGTGAGGCTTATTTCCTAAAGGTGTACTTGAATCAGAAGCAACAAGTAAATTAAGACTCTTAATGCTGAAACCATTTTACAAGAGGATTCTACTCATTTTTTCTGTTTTGTTTTTGAGCTCTGTTCTCACTTTTGTGGTCCAAGGCCTTAAGCTCACTGTGTAGCCCACCTCAATGTGGATTTCAGCTACTCTTTCTTTTTGAAGGGGGGGTGGTACCAGGGATCAAACTCAGGACCTTGCACTTGCCAGACAAGCACTTATTGCACTGAGCTATTTTTCTGACCCCTGAGCTACTCTTAATTCTCTTTTCATTTCAGCCTGAAATATTTCTTCTTTATAGTATTTCTTACATTTATTACTGATAGATACTCTCTTCTCTGCCTATCTGTCTTTATTTCTTTCATATTTGAACATGACTTTGAGCGGTCATAAAATTTTCGATTGATAGTCTTTCTTTCAACATATTCAGTATGTCTGCCCAGTGCCTGCTAACCAGGCATGGTTTCTGATAAAAGGTGACCTTTGATCCTATGTAGGGTCTCATGAACAGGAGAGCATCATTTCTGTACTGATATTCCCTGTTTAACAACCTATTTAACAACTGTTCAGACTTACTGCCTGCTGCTTGGATTTAAAACGAGAGAGAGTCTGTCTGTCTGTGTGCGTCTGTATGCAGTCCTGTGCATCTTGTTTATAGAGCTTCGATGTCTCTTTTTGGCACAGTGTATCTTGCTTATGCAGTGTCGTAATTTTTGCTAATTGCACTGTACAGAACTATAATTTTTGTTCTGTTAGGCATCACAGTACCACTTGTAAGAGTTATACAAATAAAAACAAAACTGTCAAGTTAGAGTTTCCTTTAGCCATTGCCTTGTTCTGAAGATTGTAATATACAGTATATGTAGTTCTTCATTTGGTGACCCAACTCATTTAAGGACCCAGTTGAAGAAACTCAACTTGGCTGTTAAATAAAGGATGTCTGTGTGCTGCCAGAACAAGCTGGCTCTGTTTTCTTTTTAAATAATTTCTGTCTCCCGTTCTTTTGTTTCTTACAGTGTTGGGGATGGAGCCCTGGGCCTCATGCATGCTAAGCAGGCCTCTACCAGTGAGCCCTACCTCAACCCCTATCTATTGATGGACTGCATGTAGATAATATTCGTGTACTTTACATTAGTTCCTCAGATGCAGTTTCCTTTAGTTCTTTGTGCTTATTTAGTACAGCTAATTCAGTGTCTGCCATGTTCAATACCTGGGGTTTCCCAGGTACAGCTTTTCTGTACTTGGACAGTTTCTCTTGCCTGTTTTATTTTTCCTTCTCATAATTTCTTGTAATTTTTCATAATTTTTGTTGAAATTTACACATTTTAAAGAATAAAATGTGGAATTCTATAGTCAGATTCTCCCCTCACTGAGTGTGTTCCTGTTGTTTGTCTTGGTGTTATTTGTTAACTTTCTGAACTCACTACTCATTATGTAAAGTCCATATTCTTTTCCATGGGTGGTCACTGAAGTTTCTGTGCAGTTGATTCAGTGATCAGTTGATGACCAGACAGGTTGTTACAAGTGTCTGAATACAACATGTTACCAGTGCCTTGGCATACATACTTCTCCAAGTTGAAATGTCACCATGCTCCTATGTCATAAGCAAGCCACTTGCATTCTTGCTAAATGACTGGGAATGCCCAGAAGCTGCTAACTCCAGATGCTCTGAGGCTGAGCCTCTCAACATTTGACACCTCTGTTTGCAGTCTGCCTTAGCAGATGCACCCAAGTAAAGGGGTATAAAACAAAGCGTTTCCAGCCCCAGGGACCATCTGGGTCAGCTATGATTGGCATCGACTCTGGAAATAGCACTGGCTACTCATTTGGTCAGCATGTATGATAATGCTGGGCTAGGGCATATCAGTCCTTCCTGTCTGCCTGGGAAAACTACTGTCCATTTGTATGGTGAACTTGGCAACTTTGCAGCCTGGGAAGACATGGTAAATGGTGACATTCATGGCCCTACTTCCCTTACCTCTCTCCATTTCTGAATGCAAACTCATTGTTTGTATTCACTCAGCTAACTCATACTTCTCGTTGCAGGTTGCAGTACCAGCTGAAATGAACTCCAGGATGTCCATGTCAAGAGGGTTGTATCAACCAGCAACAATCTTCATGGGCCGCCAAATGTCAACCCTCTCAAGCATTGGAAATTTCAGCACAGAGCAGGAATCTGCCCAGCCCACAAAGAACTTCTCAATTCTCAACCCACATTTACACCAACAGACAGCCCCAAGCAGCAGAGTGACAGACAGCTGTGTAGTACAAACTCCTAGTAACACACAATGCTTAACTAAGTCTGATAAAGTAGATGACAAGACATCTCTTCAGATTGGTGAGAAGACGCCAGTCACAGCCAGGGCTCCCTCTGAGGAGGAACAAACTCATTGCTTGGAGATAGGAAGCAGCCCGAGACATGGGGAGAGTAACTTATCTGACGGCAGAAAGTCTGTGGAACTCTGTTCTTCACCACAGCAGCGATTAAATCCCAAGAATAGAACCAGTGACTTAAAGTGTGACAGTTACAGCAGATCAGAGGGATCAGAGGAGGGAAGACTGACACTAGAGCATATTGAAGTCGAGGAAGAAAGCGCCAGTCTGCCCATCCCAGCCCTATCTGTTTCCAAGCACTGTGCATCTGAAAATGAGAGGTCTCCAGAGACATGCTCCACTGGGGCCGCTTCCCCAGGTGCGAGGAGAGGCCCCACTGGCTTACTGGCTTTTGTGGGTGTTTGTGTTTTCCAGGTGGGGAGTGATCATAAGGATAGTAAGGACAAGTATACCCCATTTTATCTCTTCTGTTGAAAGCCAAAATGGTGATGTTCTTACTAAAATTACATTCTAATGAGTTATTCAATGTGTACCTGGACATAATTCCCCCCTCCCCCCTAGCATAGCTTTGAAAGTAAATTCAGTAATTTTTAAACTCATCAGTGATATTTTTTAAAATGTGGGTATTTTTGAGGGGTGGGGATGTGGCTTAATAATAGAGCATTGTGTGCTTAATACGCACATGGCCCTCAATCTCTAGCACCACAGAGTTCAAAAATTTTTTAGCTTTTTTATGGAAAATAAAACCATTTGAATTTTTAAATCCTACAATTGTGGATTTTATTTATTATTATTATGGCCCGCTCAGCCTGTCCTGCAGGTGGGGCTGGCACTGCATGTGGTGCCAGGTATCAAACTGTAGTCTCTGTGGTGGCTTAAGCTTGCCTAAGCAGGTGCTTTAGACTGCTGAGCCATGTCACCGACCCTGTGTCTTCTTAATTAAGAGTCATTCTGTTGCTCTATGTTACCTTGATTCTCCATGGCATTGGTGACAATGATCTCTGTGCTGTCCCCCATGTAGGTCACCTCACCCCTGGGGACCCAGAGTCTTACAGGCCTTTGGAGCACATGCAGGAAGAACAAGAAGAGGGAAGTGCAAGCAGCAGCAGCAGCCTCACAGTCTCCATCAGCGAAGATGACTTCGTCTTAGAGAGCTCAGAGCCACATCCAAATGTGGGCACCCAGATGGAGGGAGAAGCTGGGAGACAGCCCTTCACCCTAATCCACACTGAACAGGAAAGAGAGGTCTTTGCCACTAGAAAAAATGATGGTGTTTTGCAAGCACTGAACTCTCTTGATTCAAAAGAGGCATCCTGCACTAACTCCCCAAGACAGTAAGCTATCCCTTTCTCTTCTTTTTTACTGTTCTATTCTTAGTCATAGATATTTTGTAGATCATTTCCCTTAGAATGTATCCTTGAACACTCAACCACAAAGGAATGCATTTCTTAAATCTCATAAGCAGCACAGGCGCCTCCCCTGGGCATGATGAGCTGGCCACCGAGTCAGGGCATGGTGGCGCATGCCTGTGATTCCAGTGCTGGGGAGGCTGAGACAGGAGGATCACTACAAATCTGAGCTGTGCAGTGAAACCCTATACCAATACTTTTAAAAACTAGCTTTCTAAAGTAATGCTCATTGAATCATTGTGATTGACATTTTGTATTTATCCAGATAGTCTCCATTTAATTCATAAATCACCTACTTCCTACTCTCAAACTTCTAAAAAAATAAATCCATTTTGGAATTCTGTTACCATAGAAGATAAAAGGTAAATGTAGTAGCAATTGAGCTTTAAGATTAAGAACTTTGTAGCTAATTAATTACTTCATCTTTATTTAACTTAGTAGAGAGTCACTGTTCTTATACAATTAAATGAGTTAATGAGTTCTCATTATATATCAAAATGAGATTTTCTTTTCTGAGTATAAATGTGAGGACTTTGGAATTTCTAGTGTTACATAGGAATATCAGTATTATACATTTTCAGTACTTACGATAGCAATGTTACAATGTTCACCAACTCATAAAAGCTAATGTGTGCCTTTTTACTATTGATTGGAGATACTAGGTAAAAAAAAATTATAGCAAGTTTTTGTGTATGTACTGTGTAGAAAACTTATTGGCCATTTAACACTGATTCTGTGGTACTGGAGATCAAACTCAAGACCTTGTACTTGCCAGGCCGGTACTTATGCTGCTGAGCTACCTCCCTGGCCCTATGATATTTTTTTAAAAAATGCTAATAGAATCAAATTGTGGGCTGGATAGATAACTTAGTGGCTTAAGCACCTGCCTGGCAAGCACAAGTTCCTGAGTTGGATCCCCAGTACCCCTGCCAAAAAAAAATTTAAAAAATAATAAAGTCTCTTTTTCAGAGAGAGAAGCAAAATAAATTCATTTTACAAATTCATTGTAAATTAATTTTACAAATGAAGCGTTGGGCACAGAAGTTGTACGATGGCCTTTGGACCAGAGTCTTCTTTACAGCCCACCTCCCTGGCCATGTGCCCCACAAGCTGTAGTTACTTGGTCACTGGTCAGTTTCCTTCCAGCAGTCGTGGTAGCAGTGAACATGCTCCACCTACTGAATGATCCATGTGAGGTTAAGAAAAATATACTTTTTATATTATTGAATGAAGTATTCTGTGTCACTTGGATTGTATTGATTAATGGGCCTGTTTCAGTACTGCTTACTTACTGGGTCTGTCAGCTACTGATAGAGTTATGGTCAAGTCTATATTTTTAATGGTGGACTTACCTATTTCTCTACAGTACTACCAGTTTTGGCTTTGTATTTTGAAGGCTCTGTTGGGCATGTACATGTTAACAGATTTTTATGGTATTCCTAGATACAGAGTTTTTATTATTTCTATGTGCTTGGGACTTTGCCAGTTATGGTTTTGGGTCTATAATTCTGCTTCAAATACCTCTTCTGTTCCTTTCCCTTTTTGTTCTTTCTGGTATTCCAATTATGTGTATGTTATGTCCTTTTCAGTTTCATAGTTCTAGGTTATTCAGTTCCATGTTTTCCTTCTTTCTCATTACATTTACATTTAAAAGGTTTGTTTTGACACCATCTTCAAGTCATCAAGTTTCTTCTACCTTGTTTCTTATTCTTCTACTTCTCCCCTTCATTTTCCTTTTTCTCTTTCTTTTTGTCCTCTTTTACCTCTTTGCCACTGACTCTGTCTCTTCCTTTCTGTCTCTGTCTCTGTCTCTCTGTCTCTGTGTCTCTCTGTCTCTCTGTCTCTCTCTCTCTCTGTCTCTTGCTCTCTCTCTCTCTCTCTCCCATTTTCTTGCTGCATTGTCCCAGCTGGGCCCTAAATACTTGGGCTTTACAAAAGCCAAAGACCTCAGCCTCCTAAGTAGCTGGCACAATAAGCACCACAACTCTATGTCTGGCTAATGAGTCTTTTCTTAACTGTATCCAGTCTTTGGGTTTGGTGTGTTCTGGTGAGTTTAAAGGGTTTTTTGTTCGTTTGAATTATATAGATCACTTTAAATTAATGTTCTTTGTAAGTCCACATATTAAAAATTAAGCTATTCTTCTAATTATAGTACCATAATTAAAAACACTATGATTAGCCGGGCGTGGTGGCTCACGCCTGTAATCCCAGCACTTGGGAGGCTGAGGCAGGAGGATTGGTGCGAGTTCGAGACCAGCCTGGGCTACAGAAGTGAGCTCAAGGCCAGCCTCAACTGCGTAGCGAGACCCTGTCTCAAAAAGACAAAAAAAAAAAAAAAAAAAAAAAAAAAAAAAAAAAAGAAACAACACTATGATTTATTTCTGTTTGAATTCAACCAAAGTTTTCCGAACTCCTACTAGTTGCAACACTCTATTACTGCAACTGTGGGATTGTGACAATTTAAAATGTGGCTCCACATTTTAATTCTTCAGCATTTCTCTTGTCATTTCCTTGAATCTTGGTAGGCTTATGACTGCTTCCAACAAATAGAGTGTGGTAGAATTGATGCCACATGACTTCTGAGGCCGAGTTACAAAGGCCATGCTTTTTGTGCCCTCCTTGCTAGAAACTCTCAGAAGTGCCTGTGTAAGAGGTCTGGCTGTTCTGAGGTTGCCAAAGAAATTACTTGCAGCTGCTTGGCCTATCACCTCTACTGAACCTCTTCCCTCTAGCCATCCCTACCAAGGAGCCTAATATAAGTAAGTGAAGCCTCTTGGACTCCCCAGAAAGTCTGTCCAGAGCTATCACCAAGTGACCTCTCCTCATGACAGGTGAATGACAGGCATCACCAGGCAAGTCCTGCCTAATTTCTTGATCCATTACATGAGAGCTAAATAGATTGCTTTATATTTATAAATTACTGTTTGAATATGCATGTCTTGGGTAATTTGTTAGGAATCTGCAGATAAGAAGGGAAGCAGAACATTCATCCAACAGTGAGTGTTGAGCACCTGCTCTTTGTCTGGCACCAGTCCTGCTCTGACGGTGCTGTGATTGTGTTTATATTGAGGGACCAGGCAATGATGCAAAAAGTGTAATGATGAAGAACAGGTCAAGGAGCAAGAAGGTATGGGTGTGATTTTTCATAAGATAGGGAAAGACTGTTAAGATGGTATTTGAGTGGAGAAGCAAGGTCAGTGCCCCATTACATCATGCCACTCCATTCTCTGTCCACAAAGGCTGCTGTGTCATTGCCATTTATTTCTCAGTGGCTGTTCTACCTCCTCCTGTACCTTGGAGACAGAAGGGATATATCTGGAAGAACATCATAGCAGGCAGATGGAGCACAGGGCATAGGCCACACTGGAAGCATGGCTGGAGGTTCAGAGAGATGTCGGTACTTGGGAAAGGTCACTAGAAAGTAATCAGACTCAGAGATCATACATGTCCAAGTGCAGAAGCATGAGAAGGAACCAGCATAGTGAGAGGCAGCAAGGAAGGCTATACTACAGCTGCAGGTCATGTCCTGAGTGGTATTGAGAAAGATATAACTGCTTCCCCGGGTGAAAAAGCTGACCCAGATGGGTGATCCATGGCAGAATCATGCTCTTAATTTCTTCTGTCCTTCCACCAAACCCCAACTGTAGTGGTGATAGACCCTGTCAAGCACTGGCTCTTTGCCAGGCACTAACTGTACAGAAGAAGAATCTGAATTCTGGAAATCAAGTAACATCCAGAATCATGAGGTGACTCAGTGTGCTTTGAACTTGGCCATCACAGTCCAGTTATGTTCCAGGTTGCTACCCACTGCTGTCTCTTAGCAGCTCACTACTGAAAAGATAGCTGGAATAGCATCAAGGGTAATATTTTATAGAGCTAAATATGGGAGCTCAAGAAGCAAATTAGATTCTTTAATTAAAAAAAGAAAAAAGAAAGGAAAACTAAGCAGTGGCAATTTAGCCTTTTGCTCCATCCACATTGATTTTTGTGCCTCCCAGCCTCACATAAGCTGATGAAGTGCTGTGTGCTTTCTTCAAGTCAAAACAAAGTGCTCACAAAGTTGCTTTGTTCTCTCTCTCCTGGAGTGTGACTGAAAGCAGAATAGAATGCTGCCTTTTAAACTATGTGAAATGAAAGCCTTGGTTTCTCAAGGTCATGAAAATGTAATCACATAGATTGAATCCTATCCAGTCATTTTAATTTAACCCCTCTTCAAAGTTAAATATAGGAAAGAAATTATTGCATCTGAGGAAGGTTGCTGCTGGCAATCATATCACCTAGAATATTAAAGCAGCCTCTTAGAGTTTACCTTAAACTCACTTTACAAAGGACTATATTTTATTTATTTATTTATTTATATTTTCTTGTTTCAGAACTTTTGCTCGTTTATTTATTTTTATGGCAGGCTCAGCCTGCCCTGAGGGCAGGGCTGGCACAGCATGTGGTGCCAGGGATCAAACTGTGGTCCCTGCAGCCTCCCAAGCTTTCCCAAGCAGGCACTTTAGACCACTGAGCCATCCTGCTGGGCCCCTATAAGTATATAATAAATACAGCATTTCTTCAAATATGAATGTCTTCAGTTGTCTATTCCTAGAGGCTGTTTTCTTCAAAAGTTACTTGTTTTTCTGGGACCTGACCTCTGACCCCTCAGCACAGGTACTCATGTGCCTTTTCTTGCCATCCCACAGATTCTGGGCATTGTTCCCAGAATAAGGTTGTGCATTACACTGGCAGGAAAATAATCCAGTGCCATAAAATGTAGTTGCCAGAACTCCTTCACATTTTGCCTGTCATTTCATTCCATCATCTTGCCTATATCTTTCCTGTTAGCTCACCAATTTTCACCTGAAAAACTATGACATTCCTTATCCTTATTTTGGTTTAAATTTTCAAAAGTTCAAAATGAGATTTACAGTGAAGTATTTCTGAGACCTCATCTGCAGCAAAGTAGGTGGTAATCGGTATCACTATACAGAGGATATTCAAGGATTTCATTGTTCAGTGGACACCCCACTTTTGCCAACCATCCCACTGTTGGCTGATGATCTTGGTCAGAACCCGGGTTACCCAGAATAAGAAAGATAGGCACGAAGAAGCACTGATAAAGGTGCTCAGGAGTATAGCTAACTAAAAGACTGAAATCTAATCACAGGACTCTAGGATATCCCCAACACACATGCACATGTGCACACCCCTTATCCCCATATCATTATAGCTCCTGCATAGTGGAATTTAACTAAAAGAACTGTGCATCCAAGTCTTACTGAGAATCTTCTAGGGAAACTCATGGACAAAGAGGAGACAAAAACAAGGACACATGCACTAGCTAGCCTGATTGTTTTTACAGGCCTACCCTAAGGGTATCTACATAGTATATCATGTTTGTTTTTAACATAAAATTATAAAGTATATTAAAAGAAAAGAATGCATAGCTTAACTAGACTCAGATTTTAACCATGTTGGAATTATCAGACTGAGAATTAAAAAAATTAATATAGTAGAGTAAAAATATAAAAAGTGGACAATATGTGAAACCAGTAGATGATATAAGCAGAAAAACAGAAATATAAAGATTGGGGCTGGGTGTAGCTCAGAGGTAAGGCACATGTTTAGCATATGTAAGAGCCTAGGTTGAATCCCCAGGACCATAAATGAAAGAACCAAAAGGAGGTGCTAGAAGGAAACTATAGTAACATACCTTCAGTGGGCTTGTCAGTGTTTGGAATCACAAAGTTTCTGCTAAAGAATGATCAGTAAAAATTTCTGTATATTCAGTTAGTGTGATGTCTTCAGAGTTCATCTATGTTATAGCACGTATCAGAATTTCCCTTTTTTGAAGGCTAATATTCCAATGCATGTATGCACTGCCTTTCCAGTAATTTGTTCATGGGCATTGGAGTACTGGTACCGTTTTGTGACTCTAATTCACTTCTTTTGGATAAATACCCAGAAGCTGGATTACTGGAACATATGGCAGTTTTGTTTTTAATGTTTTTGAAGAATCTCTGTATTGTTTTCCACAGCATCTGTACCTATTCACATTCCTAACAGTGTACAAAGGTTCCAATTCCACCACATCCCTGTCAACACTTGCTCACTATTGTCCCTGCTGATTGTCTTCTCCACAAGTAGAAAGTGACATCTCACTATGATTTTGATAGGCATTTTCCTTATGACTAGTGATGCTCAGTATCCTCTTGTGTACCAGTTATGTGTCACTTTTTTAAAAATGTATTTGAGCCGGGAATGGTGGTGCACGCCTGTAATCCCAGCACTTGGGAGGCTGAGGCAGGAGGATTGGTGTGAGTTCGAGACCAGCCTGGGCTACAAAAGTGAGCCCAAGGCCAGCCTGAACTGCATAGTGAGACCCTGTCTCAAAAAGACAAAAAAAAAAAAAAAAGTGTATTTGATACAGGGTCTCACTACATAGCTCTGACTCCTGTTTTCAGCCTCCCCAGTTCTGGGTGGGATTATAGGCATGCATCACCACACCTGGCCTGGGTCCCTGCTCAGTGCACCTGTGGGACCAGTGCAGCTTATGCTTCCAGAGACCAAACCCCAGTCCTGCACTTGCCTAAGCAGGCACTTAGTCTGCTGAGCTATCTCACTGGCCAATATAGACATTGTAAAACAACATTAAATTTTGTAATCTATTACCACAAATACATCTTTGTGTTCCCTTCAATTTTTCATCAGCATTTTAAAGTTTGCTATAAAACCTCTTGCCTACTTAGTTTTTTCCTTAGTTAACTTTATTCTCAGAATTTTATTGGTCTCAGTACTATCATAAATACTATCATTCTGATTTCCTTTTCAGATAACTAATAGTGTATAAAAACACAGCTAATTTTATATGTTTATCTTATGTCCAGCTTTACTCAATGTGCTATTAGTTCCAACAGCATGTTTGAGTAGGTGTGTGTGTGTGTGTCTGTGTGTCTGTGTGTGAGATCTAGTTTTCAATGAATATGTCATTTGCCAACAGGAAGGGTTACTTCTGACTTTAATGGCTTTTATTTTTGTTGCCTAATCCCTCTGGCAAGGACTTCTAGTGCTTACTGAGTAGAAGTGGCAAGTGTGGGCCTCTTTGCCTTGTTCCTGATCTTAAAGGAAAGCTTTCAGGTTTTCACCAGAGTATGGTATCAGTTTTGGGTGTTGCATCCGTGACCTTTATTATTGTGGATTTCCTTCCAGTCCTGCTTTATTGAAAGTTGTTTTTGTTTTTTGTTTTTTTTTTTTTTATCATGAAAGAACATTGGGTTTTGTCAAATGCTTTTTTGCTTCTGTAAAAATGATCATGTGAATTTTGTCCTTCATTCTGTTAATGTGATACATCACATGGTTTTTGGTTGGTTGGTTGGTTGGGTTTTTTTTTTTTTTTTTCTTGTTCTTCTTCTTGGTATGTTGTTATATGCTTGCATCCCAGGCATAAATCCCATTTTGGCCTGGCATATGAGCTTTTAATGTGCGCTTGGATTTTGTTTACTAGTATTTTGCTCAAATTTGCAGATCTATACACACTATTGATACTACCTTACAGTTTCTACTTTTGTGGTTTCTTTGACTTGTGTTTCTGTGATATCAGGATAATGCTGAGTTAATAAATTGAGCTTTAAGTAGTTCTCTTCAGTTTGAAAAGAAAGGGTAATATTAATTTAAATGCTTTGATAGAAGTCACCAGTGAAGCCATCTTGTCCTGAGATTTCATTTGAGGATAAAGTCTTTATTACCCCCTTATTAGTTATATTTGTGCTCAAACGTTATATTTCTTCATGAGTGAGTTTTGGTTGTATGTTTTTAGTAATCTATAGACAAAAGAAATGGTAGGATCATAGTAGTCTTTTTTTTTTTTTTTTAATGCATTTGGTACAGGGTCTACAGGGTCTGCTACACAGATGAGATTCACAGTGATTCTGTCTTTCAGTCCCCCTGAGCTCTGGGATTACAGACAGCACACCACTACACCCAGTCTCAATCACTGTCTCAGCATGCCCGGGGGATGGGGCCAGCACAGCACACCAGCGATGGAACCCCGGCTGCTGCGCCATAGTAGTTTCTTACGATCTTTTTTATTTCTGTTATTTATTGTAATGTTTCCTCACTCATTTGTGATTTTCCGTATTTTCTTCATCTTTTTACATATGGTATTGTTTTATTTAAAATATTTTCATGAGTAACAGTTGTAATAATAATTTTGAATATTTTTAATTGGCGTGTAATATACTTTTGGGGTAAGGCATAATATGTTGATAGATAGATGCAAAGTGTAGCCATCAGATAGCTTTCACCTTGCACATCTCGCTTTTCTTAGTCTGGGTAACAATTGTCAATTTTGTTTTTTTAAAGCTACTCTTAGTTTCATTAATTTTTTCTATTTCTGACATTCATTTCTACTCTAATTTTTGTTACTTCCTTCTGTATAGTAACTTTGGGTTTACATTATTGTTTTGAATGTTCTATCTTTCTTAACATAGGTTTTTATTACTATAAAGTATTCTGTTTTTGCTGCATCCTATAAATTTTGATGTTATATTTTTGTTAGCCTCAAAATATTTTGTGATTTCCTTTAGATTTCTTTTGTAGTGATCAGTGGTTTAAATGTGTATTAACTTCCACATACTTGAATTTTCTGGTTTTCTTTCAGCTGCTGATTTTTAATTTCATTGCATTTATTTTTTTTTTCCAATTCTTTTATTGTTTAAATTTAACAATGGTTATATTACATATTTTCATCATCGGATCAGTATAGATTAATACATATAGGTATATAAGATTGATCAAACAACTAAACATTAACCTTTCTAAATCCACATTACTTTTTTTTTTTT
>PVJA010047106.1:0-14821 GCA_004027025.1 Myocastor coypus
TTTTTTTTTTTTTTTTTTTTTTTTTTTTTTTTTTTTTTTTTTTTTTTTTTTTTTTTTTTTGCCAATACCATGCTGATTTTTATCACAGTAGCTTTGTAGTAAAATTTTAAGTCAGAAATTGTAATGCCTCCTGCCTTATCTTTGTGGCCCAGGATTGTTTTTGCTATTCTAGGTCTTTTTTGGTTCCAAATAAATTTTAAGAGTGATTTCTCCAGGTCTGTGAGGTATGTTCATGGTATTTTGATAGGGATTGCATTAAATCTGTATAACAATTTAGGTGGTATGGCCATCTTCATAATGTTGGTTCTTCCTATCCAGGAGCAGGAAATAGCTTTCCATCTTCTAAAATCCTCTAGGGCCTGGCAGGATGGCTCAGTGGTCTAAAGCGCCTGCTTAGGAAAGCTTGGGCGGCTGCAGGGACCGCAGTTCGATCCCTGGCACCACATGCTGCACCAGCCCTGCCCTCAGGGCAGGCTGAGCCAGCCATAAAAATAAATAAATAAACAAAAAAATCCTCTATAATGTCTTTTTCAGACATTATATAATTTACATTTAATAGATCTTTTACTTCTTTAGTTAGATTAATTCCTAAGTATTTCATTCTCCATGGTGCTATTGTAAAAGGTATCATTCCTCTAATTTCCCTCTCAGTGTGTTTATTATCTGTGTAGAGGAATGGTATTGACTTTTGAGTATTGACTTTGTGTCCTGCTATGCTACTGAATTTTAATATTCATTCCAGTAGCTTCTTGGTGGAGTTTTTTGGGTCTTCCAAGTAGAATATCACATCATCTGCAAATAATGATAGTTTAACTTCTTCTTTACCTATTCTTATTCCTTTTATTTTTTTCTCTCTCGTCCAATGGCTGTAGCTAGTGATTCCAGAACTATATTGAATAGGAGTGGTGATAGAGGACATCCTTGTCTTGCACCAGATCTGAAAGTAAAAGAATTCAGTTTTTCCCTATTTAGAGTTATGTTCGCCATCAGATTGTCATGGACGGCTCTTATCAGATTGAGGTAGAGGCTCTCTGTTTCAATTTTCTGTAGGACTTTGAACGTGAATGGGTGTTGGACTTTGCCAAAAGCCTTTTCTGCATCAATTGAGATGATCATATGGTTTTTGGATTTGGCTCTATTGATATAGTGTATTACATTTATAGATTTGCATATGTTGAGCCACCTTTACATCCCTATGATGAATCCTACCTGGTCATGGTGTATTATCTTCTTAATAATCTGTTGTATTCTATTCGTGAGGATTTTAGTATCTATGTTCATGAGAGAGATTGACTTGTACTTCTGTTCTTTAGTTACATCTGTCTCTGGTTTTGGTATAAGTATAATACTTGCCTCCAGGAATTATTTTGGTAGGAGTCTTTCTTTTTCAATTTCATTGAAGAGTTTGAGGAGTATTGGTATTATATCTTCTGTAAATATTTTGTAGGATTCAGCTGTGAATCTATTAGGACCTGGATCTCTCTCCCTCTCCCTCTCCCTCTCCCTCTCCCTCTCCCTCTCCCTCTCTCTTCTCTATCTTTTTTGGTGGAACCTTGCACTTGCCAGGCAGGCACAAGTGCCACAGAGCTATCTCCCTGGCATCTATTAACTTTTCTTTGTTGGAAGGTTTTTTATTACATTTTGTATTTCATTGGCTGTTATTGAGTTATTGAGAGTCCTTATATCTTCTTGATTGAGTTTGGGTAAATTGTACTTTTCATTAAATTGATATTGTTTTATTTCGTATTCAATTTAACCTACAACCCATTGGCTACTGAGAAGGGTGCTATTTAATTTCCATGTATTTATGGAGCTTTTGTGGTTTCTTTCATCATTTATTTCCAGTTTCAAAGCACTGTGGTCAGACTAATATGCATGGGATAATTTCTGTTTTCTTGTACACACTTAAACATGACCTATGAACCAGCATGTGGTCTATTTTATTTTTTTTTTATTTTGACTTTTTGAGACAGGGTCTCACTGTGCAGTTCAGGCTGGCCTTGAGCTCACTTTTGTAGCCCAGGCTGGTCTCGAACTCACAGCGATCCTCCTGCCTCAGCCTCCGGAGTGCTGGGATTACAGGCGTGCGCCACCACGCCCGGCATGTGGTCTGTTTTAGAAAATGTCCCATGTGCAGCTGAAAAAAAAATGTGTATTCAGAAGTGGTTGGGTGGAACACTCTGTACATGTCCACTAAGTCCATTTGTTCCCAGTTCTGGTTCAGTTCTGAAACTTCTTTGCTAACTTTTTGTCTGCTTGACCTATCTTTTGGAGATAAGGGGGTGTTAAGGTCTCCTGTTAAGATTGTGGTTTTGGATATGAGAATTTTTTATGTCCATTAACATTTGTCTTATACAGCTGGGTGCTCCCATGTTGGGTGCATATATATTTATGAGTGTTACCTCTTCCTCTTGAATTTTTCCCCTAACCGGTATGTAATGGCCTTCTTTATTTCATTTGATCATTGTTGGTTTGGAGTTGAGACTGTATGCAAACAATATTGCTACCACTCTTTTTTTTTTTTTTTTTCTTTTTTAGAGGTTCTGGGGCATGTAGCACTGTCTTCCATCTTTTTACTTTCAGCCTATGAATTTATGAGTTAAGTGTGTTTCTTGTATGTAGCTGTTTTAGTTATTCTCCTCTCAGTGCTGGGACAAATATCCAACACTCAAAATAAGAGAAGGAAAGGTTTACTTACCTCACAGTTACTGGAGGGTTTAGTCCATATTCAGCTGGCTCCAAGGCAGTAAGACAGAGGTAGAGAAAAAGCCTTTCATGGCGGTAGGCCAAGAGCAAGAGTGAAGGGAGAGAGTAGCAGCAGCTCAAGCAGCTAACTTCTCTTCCTTCCTTACGTTGAAATGAAAATTACCCGCCCCAGGGGAGGTGCAGTGCCCACACCCACAATAACCAATCAAAAATTCCAGAAGCTGAGTCATGACTGCATGAGGTTTTAGGGGCATACCTATACACAAACCGTAACAGTAGCATATTGTTGGTTTTGATTCCTAATCCATTGTGCCAGTTTATTTCTTTTAATTAGTGACTTAAGTCCATTTACATTGATAGTTATAATTGAGCTGTATTGACTCATGCTTGACATGTTATTTACATGATGTTGTTTACACCTTTTTATTCTGTGTTTGTTTGCCCTATTTGGTGGATTCTTTCCATTCATTCATGAAGTTCTGGTCATTTTGATCCTTCTCTAGAATATCTTTTAGTAATCTGTGTAGGGTTGGCTTTGTCATCATGAAATTCTTTAGTTGTTCTTTGACATGGAAGTATTTCATTTCTTCATCAAACTTGAAAGAGAGTTTTGCAGGGTATAACAGTCTGGGCTGGAATTTGTTTTCATAGAGGACTTGAAGCACTCTGCTCTATGCTCTTCTTGACTTCATGGTTTGTGAAGAGAAATCTGTCATTATTCTGATGGGTTTTCCTTTAAATGTGATCTGCTTCTTTTTTTCTAGCTGCTTTTAGCATATTGTTCTTGTGCTGGATTTCTGGGATCTTGACTATTACATGTCTGTGTGTGGTTTTAATTGGGTTGATATTATTTGGAGTTCTATATGCTTCAGTTATCTGAATGGCAGAATGTTTTCCCATATTTGTGAAGTTTTCTGCTATTACGTCTGACCATATTCTTTTTATATCATTTGTAGTGACTTCTTTCTTGTTGATACCTATTAATCTCACATTGTTCATCTTTGAATCATCTTGCAGATGTTGAATTCTTTTTTCCTGCATCCTAGTTGTTTTTAAGAGATCTTTTCTTACCTTTTTACTAGATGCAACATTGTCTTCAAGATCTGAAACTCTATCTTCACTTTCATTCAAACTGTTCTGCCAGCCTCTGATTGAGATTTGAAGTTTTGTGTACCTCTTTGAGTCTGCTCCATATGATCTAGTTCTTTCCTATATTGTTTATTCAAGGAATCCATCCTTTTTTCTAATCTCCCTCTAATTTTTTATCAGTGTATTCTTTAGAAACAGTTGTTAATTCTTTCATGTTGAATTCTTTTTTCCTGCATCCTAGTTGTTTTTAAGAGATCCTTTCTTACCTTTTTACTAGATGCAACATTGTCTTCAAGATCTGAAACTCTATCTTCACTTTCATTCAAACTGTTCTGCCAGCCTCTGATTGAGATCTGAAGTTTTGTGTACCTCTTTGAGTCTGCTCCATATGATCTAGTTCTTTCCTATATTCTTCATTCAAGGAATCCATCCTTTTTTCTAATCTCCCTCTAATTTTTTATCAGTGTATTCTTTAGAAACAGTTGTTAATTCTTTCATTTTAGTTATCATTTCTTTTTTTACTTCAGAGATTGTTTCTAATCTGATTTCCTCCCTACCTTTCTGCGGTTGTTTCTTTACTTCAGGTGTTGTTAATTCAGAGATTTCTTTTTTTAATTCTGAGGTTATGTCTGATATGAATTTTCCTCTATACCTTTCTGTAGTTGTTTCTTTACTTCAGATGCTATTAATTCAGAGATTTCAGCTGTGTGATTCTCAGTTTCTTTTATGCCTGTGTCTCCTGCCTTTGTTCTTGGTGGGCTCAGGGCCTGAGATTGCATTTTGCTCCTTTTCTTTGTCATTTTGTATAGCACTGTCCTCTGACCTTTGTTGTAGACTTTTGGTGTAGTTATACCCTTAGCACCTATCAAAGTTCTTACCGAAGAAAGATTATATGGTTAAGGCAGTTTAGTTTTGTATTTACAGAACTATAATGGGCAGTGATATTTAGCATTTGACAAAGTTTTATATCTAACAGGTTTGTGTGTCATACAGTAAGAGCAAACATTATGCCTGTGCAGCTAAGCAGATATTAAATTGAGAATTTGTATTTAATTGTTCTTCTGAGTTCTGTCTAATCACCACTTCTTGATGTACCTGGAACCTTCCAGGCAGATTAGTTCACCAGGTTACCTGTTGCCTACTCTGTAGATCAAGAGAAAAAGAGAGAAGACACTCTCCTATGCCTGGGTCCAGCAAAGTGTCTTAACTTACCAGGTCTGGACCAACCAAATCTGAACTCATCCAAATGTGCCTAGCTTGGATCCTGCTGCTGTGTGCAGCTTCTTGATGCTGCAACCTGTGGGAATGAACCCCACACACACACTGGGGCTTGGTTGGGTCTGGGGGAGATATGGTGGATACACAGCAGATCACACACACACACACACACACACACACACACACACAGACACACACACACACACACACACATGCCAGGCTTGGGCTGGGTCCAGAAAAAATCAGGAAGTGCAGCGCAGACTATCTGCCTTATGCTAGGGCTGGGTTGGGACTGTAAGAGATCTTTCTTTCTTTCTTTCTTTCTTTCTTTCTTTCTTTCTTTCTTTCTTTCTTTCTTTCTTCTTTCCTTCTATTTTTCCACCAGAAAGCAAGATCTTGTGCTCTCCAGGCAGGTGTTGTGCCACTGAGCTATGTCCTGGGCAAGATTTATATTCTAACAACCCCCAAATGCTGTTAGTACTTCCTGAACCACACTATGAGGAGCAGAGCTGGACAGCTGTGAATCACAATTGTATGTCTATCTGTCTCTCTTCCTAGACCCCGAAACAAGATACTTCCTGAAAATCCCTACTGTCTAACACTGTATCTACCATGTAAAAGTTTATTAAATCCATTGAGTATATGAGAATGTTTATTAGGTATCACCTATCACTATGAAGAAGAGAGGAGGAACATAAAAATACAGTTACACAAGAATGAGTGGGTAAATTATAATACAAGTATACCTTGGACTATTCTTAAGTAATTAAAGCAGTCATTACAAAGTATGCAAGGTAATAAGGGGAAATTCTTATGATAAAAATTTCAAAATAATGTAAACTTTTACATATATTATGATGTCTCCTGTGCTGTTATGTATTTGACCAAGAACTAACATGGGATAAAAATATTATGTTTGTTTGATTTGTTGAGCAATACGATTTTGGTGAATTTTTACTCTTAGATTCTGACAGTATAAAGATTTAGACAAAAATTGTTCTATTGCACATGTGAAGGAAAAGTAATTAAACACAGAATTTCTAACTGTAGGAAATAAAATAGAAGTAAGTAATTCTCCCATATGGTGGATTAAATTTGGGACTTTATCTATTGTTGAAAAATGTGTACATTCACTTTAGATAGTTACTTTTACTCTGACCTGGAAGTCTGTCTCTTCTTTATCACTTCTTTCTTCTTTTCTTATGCTTTTTCTCCTTCTTTTAAGATCCTTCTTCCTTAAGAAATTCCCATTCCCAGTGATATCTCATCAAAGGAGCAAATGAATAGCTGACATTATGTAATGCTTTGACATTTGGCACTCCCAAGACAACACCCCAGCCCTGATGCAGAATAAGTTGTCAGAGCATGAAATTAGTATTTTTATGTATTCTTAATGTGCAGATGTCAGTCTGAAAACCATTCACTAGTATTATGATTACACTCTTTGTCTCATTTTTTTTTTTCTGTGCCAAGATTTGTTCTTGTGATTTCTTTTCATTTGGAGGTTCCAATGTGGGAAGACAAAACTTGAATAATCTAGTTTACTGATTCTGTCAAAAGGCAAAAGAAAACATTTAAGCCTCTGGCCATTTTTGGCAATAATATGTCTGACAAAGGAAAAAAGATGTTACCAAGAAGGACCAAATGCAAGCTGGAAATGCAATCAGTGCCTCACTTGATGGGGCCATTTTCCTCAGAAGCTTACAATTTACCCATTTGTTATTCTATGCTGACCATGTAGCTAAATAGCTTAGAATTATGGGAGGAAAAGCAAGTCTAAAACAGTCATATTTCAGAAAATACAAAAGACAAGAACTAAAAAAGACTTGGAGACACTCTGGTTCAAGGTTTCTTCATAGGGTCCCAACATATGGGCATTTAGTCTTTGGTGAGCACCTTCAGTGAGCAGCTTCTCACTGTCTCTTGAAGTGGCCTGCTTCATATTTGGAAAGTTAGTGAAAACTGTTCAAGAATCCTTTTTCCTTGTAATAATAGCATCAACTCCCTCTCAGGAAGCAACTACTTCTTCATTCCATGGCTGTCTTCATTCTATGACAGGAGAGCCAATCATAGGAATCTTCAGCCTCTCTGGCCACAGTAGTGATGGTAGTGCTGGTGTGTCCTGGTCTGTTTGCTCTCACATGTATTATTGGCCTTTACCTCAGCCCTTTGTGTATTGCAAAGGATGGGAGTTGGGGGCTAACCTTCTCAGGCTCTAAGTCCCAGGTTCCTTATCTTCTGTATTTTGGAGGTGTGACCTATGGAAAGGCATTGGTAGGAGCCTGGAGGGTGAGAAACAAGAAAAGACGAAGTATTTGTCATCCTTCTTTCTCACTGAAGCTATATGACTTCATGGCTCAGTTCAAGCTCCCCCAAACATAACTGCTATGGTTTAAATTTCCACTGAGTGTTCCCACTAACACTATCTTCTTCCTGACTTTCTCCAACCTAGGGTTGACAGTGGCTTCTAGCTGTTAGTGATATCTGGGTTGCTTCAGTATTCCCCAAGAGGCTTCTGAAGCTCTTCTATCACTTGTGTTCATCCAAAAAAAATTTGCTTCAATTAAAAATATTTAGAATAGTTTGTATCTCCTGGATCATATGAGAGTTCAGCATGTGGCTCAGGCCTAACAATCAGAGTTCCTCATTCTGAAGACAGTGATTGGCTTAGGAATGAGGCAATGACCCAGGATGCACTTACCAGAGTTCTTCTCTGGGGTTATCTATACTTTCTGATGGGATCATTTCTTAGAGTGGCTGGAATAACAGGCACGGCTGCAACCATGTCTACTATGTCTAAACTGCACAATGAGAGAATGAAGTTAACACAAAGAAAACTGGCAAGATATGAGATGCCTAGTGATATCTCTTAAGTTCTTAGCCCCTGAGGCCCTATTCTGAGCTAGTCACATATATACACCAATGTAGTCTCTCATTCTTTTTTTTATTTTTGCTTCAATAAGCTTCCTTGATTTGAGGTTTTGTCACTTGCAACGCAAAAATAAGTCTGAATAACACAGACAGGTTTAGTTGGTTGAAAAATATTCCCTTGAGACAGCTCAAATTTGTTTCTTAACTGCTTCACAGCGTGATTCTCAGGTCAAGGACCCACAACATTCTCAGCCCTTCTCAGCCTGTGCAGCCCTTTACCACCTCCAGCAGGGATCAAGTCCACCCACTTTACCTTCTTTCTTCCCTTCTATCCCAAGTTTCTATGACTTTCTTTATTTCCCACATGCTCTCTTTAAATACTTTGCTGATTCATGCTTAACTCTGTCTTCTAAGATGAAAGGTTAGCAAAAGCATCTGGTCTCATTAAATAGTCAGATGCATTCCTGACCCTTCCTGTCACAGAGAGCCTCTTTATAGCCCACAAGCTATTGAAGGGAGCCTTTGAGTTTTCCTCACTTTCTTGGTCCTCTCAGTTTCTGTTTTCTATGACTTTCAATTAGCCCTCACATTTTGAGGTCCCTGGTCTTAGCTATCCTGGTCTTGTCATGGTTTATGGTCACCAATGATGCTTTGTCTTTAAGAGATGAGTTGTAGAGATGAGATTGTGGCTCAATGCTATAGCACTTTCCTAGCATGCATGAGCCCTCAGTTTGATCCCTAGCATGGAGAGAAAACAGACAGACAGACAGCAGACAGACAAAAGGAAAGGGAGATCTGAGACAGAAGAGAACATCTTCACTAGTCTTTAAAGATGGTAGTCCCCAAGTACCACAAATCTACTAAAACATAAGCAGTTTTAGTTTTAATCTTTATATCACACCCTGAAAACTATTCTAAATGTTATTACATGTTTTACCTCATTGTTATTTCCATTTTTCAGATGAGGAAACTGAGACTTAGAGAAGATAAGCAGGTTGTTCCAGACCACATAGTGAGTAAAGGATGAAACTGAAATTTATCTCTGAAGAGTCACCCTCTATCCTTCTCTTTTCTCTAGTACTGCCTCTATACTAGGCAGTACTAGAATATATACACCAAAGAAAGACTATATATATTCTTCTTCTTATAGAAGCCTTGATTTGTTCTTCTGGTGATAGAGATGCAAGAGTTCAGTGTACGATGATTGAAGTGTTTGAATGGGTGTGAGAATCAGATTTCTGTGAAGAGTTTAAAAAATAGAACAGCCTGGCAAAATGACACATACCTATAATCCTCAATCCAAGAGGCTGAGGCAGAAAAATTCATATCTGAGACCAATCTGGGCAACTTAGTGAGAGCCTGTTTCCCAATAAGAAATACAAATAAAGGATAGGAAATATAAGTCAGTGATAGTATACTTGTCTGGCATCGGTGAAATCATGTTTTCGGTCTTAGTACCACAAAAACGAATAAACAAAAACCTCAAAACTATTTATCAAGCCCTTAGTGTCTATCAGTTGGACAAAAGCAGTCTGCCTTCAAGGACAGCAAACAATTGGACAGGTGAATTAATCAATTATAAATTATTTGGCTGCTATAAAAGAAGCTGTAATTGAAAAAAAAAAAAACTGTTATGGAGGAGAACCTATCCCAGGTAAAGTCAAGGAATGTCTGTCTGAGGAGATGGCATTTAACTGGATACCAAACAACCAGAGAAAAAAAAATTCCAGGTAGAAAAAATAACATGTACAGGTACCGGAGTTTGATCCCCAGCATGCTGTGCCAGCCCCGCCCCCTGGGGAATACTAAGAGAGATTGAGACTGGGCATGGTGGTGCATACCTGTAATCCTAGTGCTTGGGAGGCTGAAAACAGGATCACTAGGAGTCTGATCTGTGTAGTGAGACTCTGTAGACCCTGTACTAAATGGAAGAAGAAGAAGGATTATTGCCAACAGTATAAAAAAGAGAACTGGAGGTTAAGATGGTATGCTGTCAATTCTCCCAAAGAAGCTTATCACACTGGTTTTCCTGTTAAGGTTATTCTCATCATTGGAGGAGCTCAGGTCCTCAATGTAGCTGAGGATGGCCCTGATTCTCTTCAGGCAAGCTCTGTTCTTATCTTGAGTATTGCTTTCTGGCTCCAGTGCAGATTCTTCAGCCAGCTGGCACAGATCCTGTATCTCACTTGGGCAGACTCTCTGTCTTCTGCCTCTGGCCATTGGGTCTTCCCAGGACAGATCCTTGATACAGAGTTGCATGACATATTGTCATAGGTTCTAGGTCTCCATCTGGACTTGTGAAGAACATTGCCATAGGCTCTAGGTCTTCAGCTGGACTCACACAGGACATTGCCGTGGGATCCAAGCCCTCTGGATTCTTTGGGTCTCTAATACGTGGACAGTTATCCCACACTGTTTTTTTTCCAAGCCAAACTGTATCTAGCTTTATCAAAGATATTTTTCATAAATAACCATGGTATTTCAGAGAGGACATGGGCATATAATTGTTAACAGTGTACAACAACTTTCAAACTCCTTTCTTGGATGGACTACCAAAAATCAGAAAACCACTATAAAATCCAATGAAGTCTTCATTTGAGGCTCTGAAGTAGGGTAAGTTTAGAGTGCGGGTTGACATTACATATTTAGCATGTTGTTTAACAGCTTTTCACAAGCGAACCCTGACTTTCAGGAAATGAATATGGCAGAATTTTCAATCTGAAGATCCACAATCTAGAAAAAGAAATCAATTGTTTTTGTGGGACACTATCTCAAAGTTACTGGCAAGTCCAGATTGCCTGACACACTGTAACATCACTTTTGGGAATCAGATCCCAATAGGTCTCGGGGCTTAAGGGAGTTAAAGCTATGCTGATGGCAGAGGAAAGGAGGACATAAAATAAACTGTAAGCTGTCCCATACCACAAGGCATTTATGCCAAGGCAGCCACATGTGTTGACATCAGGGAATGCCTCCTCCTGGGAGCCAAGAGGAAGTCTCTCAAAACCAGCAGGGAAAGGTGCCTTCCCCACATCAACCCAGCTTTAGAGACATTGTACTACTGACATATGCTCCTTCCCCCCAAAACAAGTGTTCTGTGTGCTAACAACATAGATTTTTTTTTAAAAAGTAAAATTCTATGTTTTTATAAAACTTGATAAAAAATAGTATTTCAAACTGTACAGTCACCAGAAGTACACAGTTATCAAAATGCATGTGCTTCATTTGGCATCTCCAGCACCTTCAGTTTTTTGTGCCTGGTCTGTTGTGACATCTCCATTTTCTGCAGCATTATTCCCATCCTTGCTGGCATCAGCTTTTCCCTTTGGGTACTTTCTCTCCCTTCTTTGCAAGGGCCTTTTTAGGCTTGGGCTCTGGCTTTGGAAGAGCTGGCTTAGCAGACAACCTTGCAGATCTTCTCTGTGGTTCATCCTTCACTTTGGCTTTGTCATTTTAGCATCCCCTTCAGCCTTTCTCTTGGGCATAATGGTGAGGATGGCAGGTCACAGGCACTAGACAAGACGCAGCAGCGTGCAGCTTTGAGTGGCTCGGGAGTTGTCCTCACTTCTTCACACTGCTACTCCCACACTGTTTTGCATTTGGCTCTTTGAGTAAAACTTATAAAATTATGAAATAATCCTATAAATGATGTATCCTATATTAAATGCATTTCTTTTTAAACCCAAACTATAACACTAACATTTATTTATCGCTATGTGCCTGAAACTAACACTCTCTCTCTCTCTGTCTCTCTCTGTCTCTCTCTGTCTCTCTCTGTCTCTCTCTCTCTCTCTCTCTCTCTCTCTCTCTCTATATATATATATATATATATATATATATATATATATATATATATATCTTCATGTATTCTTTACAATATCCCCGGAACGCATATAATTATCTCCATTTGGGAAATAAAATCAGACTTAGTTAAGTAACTTGACCAAAGATGAACAGTAGAAAGTACAGAATCTGCCAGGAGATTCACACCTAGATGTCTAACTCCAGAGTCTATATGCTTGACATTTTTGCTATGCTGACAAAGTTGAGCTGAAATCCAAGTATCCTGAAATACACTTATTTATTTTTAGTTTTTGATACATGGTCTGATTATGCAATGCAGGCTGACTTTGAACTCACTATTTGGCTCAGGGTGGCCTCGAACCCATGGTGATCCTCCTCCCTCATGTCTCCGGAGTGCAGAGATTACAGGTGTATACTACTATGCCCTGTGGAGGACCACTGAGATGGCTCCCCTTGAATGAGAACAATTTGTCACCACTTTAATTCACCTTTATCCTACTCTTCTGTATTGATATATACAGAGCTGTCTAGGGAAAAGCTCTATCCACCTCAACTGGCTTTAAACAAATGAAAATGGATACAGCTGAGACACCCTTATGTAGCCTTTGAAACAAAGTGACAGGCATGTGCACCCTGTTTACATCTCTCTACTACTAAGTGTGAGCTAGGCCAAGAGACTGTGCTGTCTGCTGGGATAGAGCCTCAAGAAAAAGTGATGTTCCAGGACAATAAGGACCTCAGAATTGAAGCGGCTGAACCAAAACATGAGATACTTCTATAAATTATGTTATGCAGATTCCTCCAAACTTAGAGATTACTTGTTCTCAGAATCCAGTACTCTTTTTGCATGCCTCTCTTCATACTGCAGAGGTGCCGTGTGCTTCCTAGCTAGCTAGCTCACAGCACTCACATAGTCCCAGCCTCACAGTCACTCAATCTCTGCCACTCCCTTCTTTACAAATTAATAAAACCTGGGTGGTAACCATGGCTGCAGTATTTCGTAGTGCTGGTGTACTTGGGAGATTTGGGAATAGTGGTGGTGTTTGTGTCGCTTTTTGGCAAAGGCAGGTAGTTTGTGGCCATGGCCTTTGGCCTGGGATGAACTGCACCTCCAGTTAAGGCAGTAGAGCCGGCCCAAAACATGGCCAGCACAGTGGTAGCAGTTGGACTGACCATTGCTGCTGCAGGATTTGCAGGCCATTATGTTTTATGAGCCATGAAGCATATGGAGCCTCAAGTAAAACAAATTTTTCAGAGTCTACCAAAATCTGCCTTCAGCAGTGGCTATTATAGAGGTGGGTTTGAACCCAAAATGACAAAAAGGGAAGCAGCATTAATACTAGGTATAAGCCCTACTGCCAATAAAGGAAAAATAAGAGATGCTCATTGACGAATTATGCTCTTGAATCACACAGACAAAGGAGGATCTCCTTACATAGCAGCCAAAATCAGTGAAGCTAAAGATTTATTAGAAGGTCAAGCTAAAAAATGAAGTAAATGTATGATGAATCTTCAGTTCATACTAGCTTATATATATGAATACTGACATTTTATAATAAAATTTCTCTGAGCTACAAAAAAAAATAAAATAAAATAAAATAAAACCTGGGTTTTGCTCTGGGTCTTGGCCTTTGTTCTGGTTAACTTTTGTTCCTATTGGGCTTAGGACCACTGTGGCTCCCCCAAACTGGAGATACATCTGTCTCTTTATTCTCCCTGTCAGTTGCATTAGAAATGGTAAATTTAAACTTACTTGTGAGAATTCCAATAACTTTTCTTTTTTTTTTTCACTTTTTTTTTATTGTTTAAATTTAACACGGGTTATATTACATATTTTCATCATCAGATCAGTTTAGATTAATACATATAGGTATATAAGATTGATCAAACAATTAAACATTAACCCTTCTAAATCAACATTATTATCTTTTTTTTTCCCCCTTTCTTTTCTTTGGAAGTTGACATATTGCATAATGTCCTCACAATCGTTCTACAGAGTACAGTGTGTGAGCATGACCCACCTCCCTATTGATGTTGCTTAGAAAAAAAAAGGAAAAAAATATACGTCTCTTTGGACTAAGAGGAAGCAGGTACATATACAGTCAAATGTTCTGCAATTGCAGTGGGCCACAAGAGAAGCTTGTGATGATGGAGGCTATTGAATCTAAGCCTCCTAAAGCTCGTCTCACTAATCTAGCTCTGTGCTTCATGCATTGTACTTAAGCATTTTTTTTTTCCTGCTGGGTGGTCAAGGGCAAGTTGAAGCAAGACCTGTATAACAAAACATTTTTTTTTGTATCTTCCAGGGTCAAAGCCCCTCAGGATTAAGTTTGGGACCATAGGCAGTACTTTGTAGAACTGTTGTTAGTGTCAGCCTTCGGGATGAGTCACGGCCATTGCTTGGCCATTTTGCTTTCTGTGAAAGCCTGAGAGAATGTTTTTCTCTGGTTGACTCTCCTTAGATGCACCACAGTTCATTCATCCCTTTCCTCTGAGGTCCCATAATCTCCTTGACCAGGAAATTTGGGACACCTCTGAGTTATAGGATATTACAGCACAGGTTCCCTTATATCCTGGGTTTTTATTGACCTTGAAGGGCTAGGGCCAAAATATTGGCTATCCTTATAGCCCTTCTTTTTCTCCAATTTTTGCTCTGTTAACTTACATTCTTAGCCCTCAGCAGAAAAGCTTTGTGACACTATTACTCTGTAACATAGGTACTTGAGCTTATCATCACTGGCTTTCTGAGTATCAAACATCTTTGACTTAGCTTGGAAATGATATTTTCTGGCCATCATTGATATTCTAATAACTTTCTATACAATGTGATATAAGCAGTTACACAATTTTGAAACAGATATTTGGAAATTCAAGGAAATACAAAATTGTACCCTTTCAAGTATATGGTATTTGGCCCAGTCTCTTATTTTCAAATACTACTCTTGAGAGAGAGAATGACAGTAACTGAGTTTACACCGGGAGCAGTACACATCAAAAAGACAAGAGTGACATATATTCCAAACATAATTTTAGCGTTACATTGTGCTATAATCAATATGCTGAACCCCTTGAAGGTTCTTAAGACCAATATCTGATTCATCCTGTGTACATCAGTGTATGGTTTTGCTATTGA
>PVJA010047107.1:0-14822 GCA_004027025.1 Myocastor coypus
CAAACCCCACCCCTGGCAAAAAAAAAAAAAAAAAGACCATGAAAGCCTCAGGCTCCCTTTGTTCCAATTCAGAGAATTCCTTATCTTTCCCTGAATTCTGTCCGTGTCCTCCAAGAGAATAAAGCCCTTTTCCCTTTTTCCTTCTGCCTGTTTCTCTGCTGCGACACCGCGGAAAACCTATCACTACAAGTCTGAGCTGCATAGTAAGACCCTGTGCCAAATGCATAAATTAAAAAAAAAAAAAGTAAATAGGAAAAGAGGTAAAATGTAACACCACAATCACACCCATCCAGATTATTGTCTAGTTCTAGTCCCCCATATAAATGAAGCCTTGAGCCTTAGGCCTTCCTGTAAAATTACTCCCTAAGATCACTAAAACAAAATTTTAGCTCTTTCCAGTGCTTTTTAAAGATGTGCATGAAGATGGCTTTTTCCCAATCATGAAGCAATTCTAGACTCAAAAACTTGAAATTGTATGAGTTTTAAAATTTACATACTGTACTTGTGATTTGTTTGGTTGGGCCAGTTCTTCAAAAACCTAAATTTCCTTGCCATTTCTCCCCCTAAGAAAGTTTTCCAAACATAGGTCAAACCAGCCTTGAACTCACTATGAAGCATAGCCTGTCCTTGAAGTCACAGGGATCCTCCAACCTCAGTCTCCTGAGTACTGGCATTATAGGTGTGTACCAATAGGTGGGCTGATATCTTTGCCAATTTTCTGGGCAAGTAAAGTTTTAAAAGACTTTGCTCAGTTTTCCTTTGGTAGTAATCAGAAGTTTTGTTAAAGTACTGTATCAGCCAGGTATGATGATCCAGGCCTGTCTCAAAAAGATGCCCCACCTCAACAAAAAGCTGTATTTCAAAAAAGATAAAATCAAAGTTCTCATGCAAATATGCATGACATGTTTTAGTTAACTCATTAGCAAATGAGGAAATTCCTTAAGATGTTAAAACAGTTTCAAAGTATTCATAGGCATTCACTGAGCTTCATTGAATGCTAGTACAGTATAAGATGGCATACTTAGATACAAACTGGTTAATGTCCTACAGAGCAATAAAGTATAAACTTCGGAGTTACCTAGTCCACTGAAAATTAGGGACTTAGATTGTTTTTAAAATTAATTTTATTTTTTATGTTTTTTTTTGTGTGTGTGTGGGACCTTGCACATACCAGGAAGGCACTTGTGCCACAGAGCTATCTCCCCAGCCCCTTAAATTAATTTTAATGAGAAAGTAGTGAGATAGTTTCAAAACAGGTTAATAGGAGACATTTACAACAATACATTGCATATTGTTGTCTTCATTAGTATTCAGAGTACAAAATGTATACATATCTTGTCTAAACAATATTTGTACAAACTTTTCTTCTCATTGAATAAGAGAAAGTAGCTGTATATCCTATTACATATATATATATATATATATATATATATATTTTTTTTTTTTTCCACTACAAAATGGTCCTTCATTTATACTCCCTTTTCTGTTTTTTCAGAAATGAGTGTTTCATTTTTGTTAGAGAAGCAACATAGCTATATTTGGAGAAGTCTTTAAAGGACCTTTTCACTCATAATGCCAGATCAAATATTGTAGGTACTTGAATTCAGCAAAATAACTCCATACAGTCCAATAGTACATAGTAGTAGTGGGTTATCAGGAGAACTGGCAATGTCAGAAGTTGTTGACTTTAGCCTTTTACAGCTCAGCTTATTAATCTGGCTTTACTTTTTATACTTTGTGGTTATACTTTTCTGCTGGATGGTTAAGACCAAGTTAAAGCAAGGCCTATATAACTAAAAATGTAACTTTTTGTATCTGACAAGGTCAGTCACATACCCTCAGGATTTACCCTGAAACCATGTATAGCACATTGTAGATCTTTTGTCAGTGTCAGCCATATGGATGAGTCATCATCATTGCTTGACCAATTTGCTCTCTGTGAAAGCCTGAGAGAATTTTTTTTCTCTAGGTGACTCTCCTTAGGACATTATACATCATCAATCCCTTTTCTTGGTGGCCCCATAATCTCCTTGAACAGACAATTTGGGACACCACTGAGTAACAGGATGTTATAGCACAGGTTCTTCATTTTACATGCATATATCTGGTATATGAATAACTGTTTGGAAGATAACACTATATATTACAATACTGTGAAATTCATGTTTGTTAAGTGAAATTCTATATAATTTTTAATGTTTTGTTTCAATTCTAGTTTTTACTCTCTTTAAAAAAATTATAAAATAAAAAAAGCAGATACAAAATGGACTTAAGAACAAATGTTTATTACGGCTTAATGGGGCCAAAGGGGCAACACAAAGCATCAAAAACATCACTGGCTCACAAAAACAGGCACCTTGTTAACTGTCTTGGTTGCATCTGTTTATTTCACAAGGCTTCATTCACACATAAAAACAAGATACTGATCCAGTTCAAGTTCATTACAATTATAAAAGTAAACATTTGTTGGGACAATGTACAATAAATTGCACTTTTCTTAACAAGCATTACATTTACATTTAGAGTGTACTATACATAATACATGGAATTGTAGAAACATCTAATTGGTGTTCACAGAAGAAGAGGCTGATACCTAATGTTTCTTTTGTAATCAGCATTGTTTGTACTAATCCACTCCTTTATTCTAATCATTGCCTCAATTCTTATAGAAATGGACAAAAGCTTAAGTTTCATAAAAATAGATAGCACAGAATTTCTACTACCTCCTCAGCCCTGGAGAGCCAGGAGTTAGAACAAAGGAAGTGGGCCTGAATGGGAAAATTCCCTTTGTTTCAACTAAGTATCCATGCATTATGCAAAACACCAAAAATGGAGAAAACTGATGAAAAAGGCTATTGGGACATCTTAGATTTTGGGACCATCTCCAGCTTTATTCATGTGCTTTCATGATTCCAGTCTTCTGATGCATCTATAATCTCAGAATTGTTTCCTTTATCTTACTCCATATGTAATATATAGTTACTACAGTTACAGCTTATAGAAAAATTTTTACATGGTAAAAATCAGTTGCCAGTGAAAAAAATAAAGTAACTTAAAGTGTTTATTTTCTTCTAAATGTTTCTTTTTTCTTAAACTTTTCAGAATACACCTAAGAGTAACCCAGGGATGGAAGTAGGGAGAAAAAGATTTATCGAATATACTTTCATATTTGTTTGTTTGTTTTTAGTTTTTGTGAGACAGTCTCTATGCAATTCAGGTTGACCTTGAATTCACTCTGACCTCAAATTCATGACAATCCTCCTGCCTCAGATTCCTGAGTGCCAGGATTACAGGCATGCACTGCCATACCCCACTGAAAATATTTTTTAATAGCAGGTAGCAAATTCATTTGCAGGTAAGCTTGACATAACAGTTTTTGAGATGAAAACTTCATATATCAGCTGACTGTAATCACTAAAATCTCAACATCTTTTTTCTTTATAACTCAAGATTGACATCACCTTCTGAGGTGCAACTCATGATAAAGACATAATTTTTGTTTATTTTTGAAAGGTAAGGAAGTTGCCAAGGTAAAGGCCCTTTGTATATATGCCACTCTTGGGCAGGAAAAAAGTTCTCACATAGTTGCAGCTAAGTGTGCTGTTAGCACACTGACTTGAGAGTTTCACTCATATGGCTGGAAACAGGCTGTTGTCCAGCTTTCTGGCTTGGATCACTGTCTTAACATGTATTTGGCTGTATTGCATCAGTGTACAAAAGAGGCAGGGATACCCTACATAAAATATCACGGATTACACACACAAACAAAAACCCAAGTGCTTAAAGCATACAACAGAATTTGATCATTCTCATTTCCTTATAATGAAATAAGAGAATCAGAGCTATGATAGTGTCTGTAAGGATACATTATATAATAATCTTGCTAAGTAATTAAGTGTTCTTTCCCAGAAGATAAAAGAAGGTATTTTAAAGTCCCCCCACCCACCACTTAAGGAAGTCCTAAATCACCACCTTAATGTTTCTTGTACAGTGTTAGTGAGATGACAGGCTTGATTTCCGCTATAGTAAAGGGAAGCTCAATCCTTTACATGCGTCATATGTGTGATTCTTATCCTAGGTGATTGGACTCCTCGAAGGATCTGAAACTCTGACCTTTTGTGCCTGCACCTTTGCACTGTCTTGAGGTCCTGGTTCTGCCATACAATTAAGCCACTAGTTACTAATTAGGAACATGTAGTAGAAGTTGGAGAAAAAAAATAAATATTAATATACAGTAGGAAAGGATGAACTTGAAAAAGTCAAACAAGATAAATACTATTAAATATGCTAACATTAGTACAATGGTTGCTTTTGTACTTGAGAAAATTTAAAGAGACTCAGTGAAGAACTAATAGCTAGGAGAAAAGAGATATCTTCATTGTAAAGGCTTGTGTGACATTTCTAGTAATGTTCAGGCATTCATATACAGAACATTAGGTAACTGAAAACTTTGCATTAATTTCTATGTCTCTTAAATATAACCAAATTTGCTGTGGGAAGCTAGCAAATATATGCACTGTGAAATTCAGCTTGATTGCTTTCAGCAAAAGAGATTCTCAAGATACCAAAGCTAATGAACTGAATTAATGAATAAAGTTGAATTGTACTGATTTTATTTTATGGTATTCAAGGAAAAGAGAAGTGATCACTTTTCAGATGTGGCAAATATTGTATACTTAAAGGAATGTTTCATATAGTGTACATTCTAGGAAAAGGATGAGACTCACTGGAATGTTTGGGAATCCAGATATTTGGCTGAGTAATCCTTTTCTAAAAGTAATTTGGGGCTGGGGAGATAGCGAACCCTGGTCCTGCCAAAAAAAAAAAAAAAGAAGAAAAGGAATTTAAGAGAGGAGGTGCAATTCTCAAATATGTCCCATAATAAGTGAAATTAAAACTAGTAATGCATTGTATTGGGATGCATGAGTTTTTCAGACATCAAAGGATATGTAGTTTGAAATACTGCTATTAAAACATACTGTATGAGCACTTACAATGCCCACTTTTCTCTGCATTTCACATTTTCTTCCTTTTTAGTCTTTACTATTGCTAGATTCAAAGGCAATGCAGCAAGGGAAAATTTAAGCCAATGGTACCAATATGTACATGTATAAATATGATATGGAGTTAAAGAGAAATACTACACATTGCCCTGATGTTTTGTAGAAGCTAAAGTAAAACTAAAAAGGTGGCTTTGTCAATTTTTAGGATGTATTAACTTGGTGATTTTCTTTTTAAAAAAAAGACAAAGGACTACAAAATTGAGGTCCATAGGTAAGGACTTGACCTGAAGCTATTATTTTTTTGGCCTAGCTACAATTAAGGAAAACTATGTACCTGGGCATTCTGTGGAACTTATTTGAGAAATCAAAAGGGGCTCTTTGTGGTATTATGAGGTTCATAGCATAAAAGTGTATTTTTAATTATCTAGTCATTTGAAAAGGTGATTTGTATAGGGGTTCTTGAACTCAAAGTACCAGTAAAATTAGCAGTCTATAGTAAATGATTTATAGAAACAAATGCCATGATGTAATTTTCTAGCTATTATATATTACAAAAAAATTAGCTTATCTAAACTGCCACATAGGGAATGTTAAAGTCAATATGGACCCCTAGAATGCTGGATTTTTTTTTTATTATTTGGTAAAAATAAATGAATTTATGATGAAATATCAAAACAGTAACAAAAAGATTTCTGTAATAGAAGTATTACTTTGGAAATTATAATACATACCAGAAAATTTTCATCAGTTTTTAGCCTGTATACATCATAAAAAGAGATGGAGGGGATTTCAGTTTTTTCAGATAATTTAGAGGAAAGGATTTACCATTAGCAACTTTCAGTGTATCCTCTCGGGTTACACAAAGGCTCTTATTTGACCCTAACTTTTAAGGGGTATGTTATAATGGCAACATATGGCACAGAGAACTATTCTGGTACTATAGAGTTTAAGATCCTTTGCAAACAATATGTTCACCAGTGAAGCCAAGAATGAGTATCAGTAAGTGTTACTGTACATAGCCAAAGTAGTTTGGTGAGAAAAAGACCAGATATCTTCAGAAGAGCTTACAAAGGGGAAAGTTAATTTTGCCCTTACCAAAGAATTTTCTGCAAGGACTATGCGTATAGGCATCTTAATTTAATTAAAAAAATACTTCCACCAATTCTTAAACAATAGCATCATCTTTTCATGAGATAAATATTTCTATAAAGTTTCTTATATTCAATCAAAGATGTTACAAATGCATTTGTGTCTCTTTACCTACAGGTGTAAAGGGCATATTTTTAGAGTGCTAAGAGATCAAGAAAAGTTCTATAACATTAAATTAATATGATGTGGAGCTGACCTCAATTTTAATACTATGTCTTTTAACAAAGTTACAAAATATTAGTGTTTTTTTAGCAAGTATGCCAACATCAGATGAAATCACTCTTGCCACTGGTTCACTAGCATGTGTCCCACCCTTAGCACAACGGATGCACCTGGACCTTGCCAGACTTCTGTGGATCAGGTTCGAAGCCTGCAACTTACAATGCCCACTTTTCTCTGCATTTGCCGTAAGTCAGACCTGTTTATACCTAGGCATACTAGGAACTTGCAAGTCCCATGCAGAGTTTTTAAAAAGATCTTCTAGGATACCAGAGCTCAAACAATTGTAGGGTGTGTTCACCAAAATCTCAGCTTCACTTACACGGTGTGTGTTCTCAATAGCTCATCTATCCCACAGTTCTTGGCACTTTGTTTCCAGACATATCTGACATAAAATGGAAATAAACCAGTCTCCTTGGAGATTTTGCAGTCCCTGGTCTGTTCTTTTATTGGGACAGGAGTTTTGCCACCCTGGGAATCCATTTCAGGATGAGACCTGACAGTGGTCATGATCAACCCCATAGTGTGCTTTGTCTGAAAAAATCCTGAAAGTTCAAGTAGTTTCAAAAAAAGAATTTTTTTTTTCCCATGGCAAAGATCTTATCTTTTCTACTTCAGTATAATAGATGTCTCCAATTTTATGTAAGATAGAAATTACTAGGAATATTAGTTCTAAATAAAAAGCATTTAGTTCTGAATTACTAATTTCCAACTAAATATCAGGCATATAAAATAATTGCAATACTATGGTGGATCTGAACATGGCCTTCCACTGAAGAAGCTGGAAAACAGGTATTTGACATAAATCAGGTCAATTTAAATAACATCCCTTTGAAAAGTGTCATAGAAGAGACCGCTGCTGGAAGATTCTGGATTGCTTTCTGGTCTCCTTCAAAGGGACCCCAGGAAGAGTCCTAGGTCTTCATTGCTTTGATCATTGTGCTCTTGTGCTCAGGTGAGGCTGGAGCTATGTGCTCTCCTTAGGAGGCTGGGCAGCCTGAGGAGGCTGCAGTGGCTGCGTGCCGGTGGCCGTTTTAATAGAGTTCAGGGTTTTGCTAAACCAGGAGTTTTTTGCAGCTTGGATTTCATTCATAAGGGCTCCTCTCTGATGTTCAAGTTCCTAGTTAAAGAAAGAAAATCATTTGACTTACATAAACATTTTCTCTCTGCTAAAAGAAATTGAGAGCATAGCTTTCTAGAATCCCAAATCTATGCATCCATAGTTTCTCTCCTTCAAATCTCAGGAAAGATTTGTCTTAATAGAAGGAAAAATGTTATAGCTATAAGAGTTACTACTGAGGGTCAGCCAGATAGCTTAGCAGATTAAAGCACCTGTTTAGGCAGATGCAGAGGTGGGGGGGGTAGGGGCTGATCCCTAGCCTCTGGGGCAAACTGAGACAGTGATTGAGACTGGGCATGGTGGCACACACCTGTAATCCCAGCATTTGGGAGGCTGAAAACAGGAATCACTATAAGTCTGATCTATGTAGTGAGACCCTGTAGACCCTGTAGTAAATACATTTAAAAAAAAAAAAAAAGAGTTACCACTGAAAGTCCAACTCTGCTTTGTCTAAAAAGTAACATAAATCCTTATTACATCTTTTTCTCCTGCAAACTAGGTAAAAATTTAGGTTTAGTTGAGACCAAAATAACATACTTAAAACCACACACAAAAAAGTCCTTATGGATGTAGTGAGATTTAACTGTTAGTGTAAGTGCGAAAGAGTTTCCATTCAAAGACATGGCCTTTATTCCTGAGAGTACACAGGGTTCCAGATCACACACTAGGGGAGGATGGTGGTGTGACATGGTTGGTGTTGTGGCAGGACAGTGTAGTGGGCAGGGGTCACTGGGAAAAAGAAACGGGAACAGTACATTAGAAGCCATGATAATTTTTAAAAATTATGTTATTCTCCATTATGGAGAGAGCTAGTGCAAAAGGGCATATAGCAAAAATCAGCTGATGATAAAAAGAAGTTCATAAGGAAAGAACTGGTGCTCAGTAGAAGAAGCACTTGCCTGGCAAACACAAGGACCTGAGTTCAATCCCCAGTTCCAGAAGGAGAGAGGAAGAGAGAGAGAGAGAGAGAGAGAGAGAGAGAGAGAGAGAGAGACAGAGACAGACAGAGACAGACAGAAACAGACAGAGACAGACAGACAGACAGACAGACAGACAGACAGACAGACGAAGAGAACAGGCATTGCCCATGTTCAGCTGTTGAGCTAAAGATAACAGAGCAAACTAGCTTTTCATTTCAGGATCAGCTACCAAAGTGACCAAAATCCTAGGTTAAACTAAAAGAATATATGCTTAAATTGTACAAAGTATGCTTTTAGTGATATGGTGGTACACATCTATAATCCCAGCACTTGGGAGGCTGAGGCAGGAGGACTGCCATGAGTTTGAGGCCAACCTGAACTACACAATGAGACCCTGTCTCAAAAACCCAGAAAAAGTAAATAAAAAATAATAAAATTTTATTTAATATATATTTTAAATATTTTTAGTACAGGGTCCTACAGGGGCTCACTATACAGATCTGACTCTTAGTGATCCTCCTGGATCACTAGCCTCCCAAATACTAGGATTACAGGTGGGCACCACCATGCCCAGTCTCAGTGCCATCTTAGTGTGCCCTGGGGGTGGGGCTGGCATGGCACACATGGCGTAGAATCCCAGTGGTCCCTGTGTCTGCCTAAGCAGGAGCTTTAATCCACTGATCTATCTTCCTGGCCCTTGTGTTTGTATCTTTTTTTTTCTTTTTCTTGTGGCACCAGGGTTCAAATTCACAACCTTGCACTTGCCAGGCAGGCACTTGTGTCACAGAGCTATCTCCCCGATCCCCTTGTTTGTATCACTGTTAAAAATATATGGTGTAAAATACAACTTTGCAGGACACATTAGTGGACAGAAAAATGTATACAACTAATACAGTAACATCTTATGATTTTTTTTTTTTTTGAGACAGGGTCATACTGGGTAGGTAGTTCATGATGGCCTTGAACTCACTATATGGCCCAGGCTGGACTCAAACTCATCGTGATATTCCTGCCTCAGCCTTCCAAGTGCTGGGATGACAAGCACTGCACCCAGCAACATCTTATGACTCGAACCCACACAGACATACTCTAAAGTACCGGGGCACCCGGAACCAGGACTGCTGGTCCTTCCTCACTGACTCTCAGTCAGCTCACCAACCTGGATTTTGCACTTGGCCTCTACCAGCTGCAGTTTAGTCTGTGCCAGCTCCAGCTCCATCTCCCGCAGCTGCTTCTTGAGTGAGTCCTTCTCATCATCCGCGTCAATTCCCTGGTCCTCTCTGCTTATGGCTGCCAGTTTCAAAGCACCTTCTTTGCTGAAAATGTCACTGCAGTGTTTGCATGTCATCATTTTACCCTGAAATACCCAAAAGACATGATCAACATCAAACTTCTTTTTAAAAAAATTTTTATAATCGTAATTCATGTATTTGGTACAGGGTCTCACTATGCATCTCAAACCCGTGGTGATCCTCCTGTCTCACCTCCCTAGTACTGGGATTACAGGAGTGTGCCACCATTCCTGGTTCTGGTGGCTGGCTTGATGGCCAGCAAGGCATGCAGTACTGGGGATTAAACCTGGGTCCTTTTGCTTGCCAGGCAGGTGCTTAGACTTCTGAGCGATCTCCTCAGCCCCAACATCAAACTTCTTTTACAGGATAAATCTTTTCCTAAACTGATATATGATTTGGTCAGGGGGTACTAAGGATTGAACTCAGAGCCTTCACACTGACCTGTGTCCTACTCCCTTAAGGTTCTTGCTAACTTGCCCAGGCTGGGCTCGAATTGTAATCCTCCTCCCTCAACCTCCCAGAGTGCTGGGATGACAGGTGTGTTCCACCATGCCCAGCCAACATGATTTTTTTTTTTTTTTGAGACAGGGTCTCACTATGCAATTCAGGCTGGCCTTGCGCTCACTTTTGTAGCCCAGGCTGGTCTTGAACTCGCACCAATCCTCCTGCCTCAGCCTCCTGAGTGCTGGGATTACAAGCGTGCACCACCACACCTGACTCCAACATGATTTTTTTAAAGATATTGCTTATGGACATTCAATGCAGCCCCATTTCTGAAAGAACCTTTTTCTTGTTCTACAGTTAAAATGGTTAAAGCCAGCACAAAAACCAACTATCCAAGACAAGTGTTCCTTTTTCCTTAGGTATCTTTAGAATGACCCTAGGGACAGCACAGCTTGTCTTTGCAATCTAGAAATTCATGCTACCATTGCTCTTACCAGGCACCATGCCCCACACCATATCCTTCACTTGTGCTATTTACTGCTCATGCAGGGAGGATAGGCATGATTCGCACTGTGTTTTGGAAGTAGAAAATACACATCAAATAGTCAAACACTGGCCCTGTGTGAACTACTATTATTACTACGTATAAATTTTTCTTCCCAAATTAACTATATGCTTAGAGGGAAAAATAATAGCTATTAAATACATTTTAAAAAGGAATGAAGATTTAAACATGGGTTTGAAAACAGGAGGTCTAAAAAGATGCCACATAATAGCTGTGTTACAGAAATGAAGTATGAAGCCTTAGTTAGCTTCACTGTTTTGAGGATACAACACTCATTTGACATGAGTGTTAAGAAAAATTAGTTTTATAGACAAATCTTGTAACCCTTAAAGTTCATATCCTGCTAGTTTAATAGGTGCTGTTACTATATTTGTGGCCTTATATGATTATGAACCTGGAACTACAGAAGACCTTTCATCTAAGAAGGGTGAAAGATTTCAAATCATTAACAATATGGAAGGAGATTGGTGGGAAGCACACTCAATTGCAACTGGAAAGAATGGTTACATCCTCAGCAATTATGTGGCACCTGCAGATTCCATTCAAGCTAAAGAATGGTATTTTGGCAAAATGGAGAGAAAAGATGCTGAACGATTACTTCTGAATCCTGGGAATCAACAAGGAATATTCTTAGTAAGAGAAAGTGAAACTACTGAAGGTGCTTACTCCCTCTCTATACAGGATTGGGATGAAGTAAAGGGTGACAATGTGAAACACTACAAAATTAGGAAACTTGACAGTGGTGGATACTACATCACAACCACAGCACAATTTGATACACTGCAGAAATTAGTGAAACACTACACAGAACACGCTGATGGTTTATGCCACAAGTTAACAACTGTATGTCCAACTGTGAAACCCCAGACTCAAGGTCTAGCAAAAGATGCTTGGGAAATCCCCCGGGAGTCTTTATGACTAGAAGTTAAACTAGGACAAGGATGCCTCGGTGAAGTATGGATGGGAACATGGAATGGAACCACAAAAGTAGCAATCGAAACACTAAAGCCAGGGACAGTGATGCCAGAAGCTGTTGTTCAGGAAGCGCAGCTAATGAAAAAACTGAGACATGATAAGTTTGTTCCACTCTATGCTATTGTTTCTGAAGAGCCCATTTACATGGTCACTGAGTTTATGTCAAAAGGGAGCTTATTAGATTTCCTTAAGGAAGGCGATAGAAAGTATTTGAAACTTCTGCAGCTGGTCGATATGGCTGCTCAGATAGCCAATGGTATGGCATATACTGAAAGAATGAACTATATCCACCGAGATCTTTGGGCTGCTAATATTCTTGTAGGAGAAAATCTTGTGTGCAAAATAGCACATTTTGGTTTAGCAACATTAATTGAAGACAATGAATATACTGCAAGACAAGGTGCAAATTTTCCACTCAAATGGACAGCTCCCAAGACTGCACTTTATGGTCAATTTACAATAAAGTCTGATGTATGGTCATTTGGAATCCTACACACAGTGCTTTTTTAAAAAAATTTTATTTTCTTCTTATTATTTAAATTTAACAATGGTTATATTACATATTTTCATCATCAGATCAGTTTACATTAATATAGGTATATAAGATTGATCAAACAATTAAACATTAACACTTTCAATAAACATTACTTTTTTTTTCTTTTCCTCTTTCTTTTTTTTTAACAGTTGACACATTGCATATTGTCAAAAAGAAGGGCTATGAGGATAGCTAATGTTTTGGCCCTAGCCCTTCAAGGTCAGTAAGAACTCAGGATATAAGAGAACCTGTGTTGTAATATCCTATAATTCAGAGGTGTCTCAAATTTTCTGGTCAAGGAGATTATGGGACCTCAGAGGAAAGGGATAAATGAACTATAGTGCATCTAAGGAGAGTTACCCAGAGAAAAAATTCTTTCAGGCTTTCACAGAAAGCAAACTGGCCAAGCAATGGCCGTGACTCGTCCCGAAGGCTGACACTAACAACAGTTCTACAAAGTACTGTATAGGGTCCCAAACTTAATCCTGAGGGGATTTGACCTTGGAAGATACAAAAAATGAATGTTTTGTTATACAGGTCTTGCGTTGACTTGCCCTTGATCACCCAGCAAAAAAAGCTTAATTACAATGCATGAAATGCAGAGCTAGATAGAGATGAGCTGTAGGAGGCTTGGATCAATAACCTCCAACATTGCAAGCTTCACTGGTGGCTCACTGCAATTGCAGAACATTTGACTGTGTATGCATCTGTTTCCTCTTAGTCCAAAGAGTACAATTTTCTTTTCTTTTTTTTCTTAACAACATCAATAGGAAGGTGAGTCATGCCCACACACTGTGTTCTGTAGAACTATTGTGAGGACAATACACAGTGCTTCTTAACACAAATCCATTTGTTTTATGTTTTCTAAAAAATCAGGTGTACAGTCCCAGCCGGTAGCAGTGCCCGCACGTCCGCCGCGGGTAAGTGAGCTGCCTGCGCCCCTCTGCCCCGCCTCTGCGTTCCTGTGACTAACTTCCTGTTCCAGTTCGACCCAGTCCCAGCCGGTAGCAGAGCCCGCGCGCCGGCTGGGCCAGGATCCTTGGCCCGCCTTCCCCTCCCTCTCCCGCCCCCCTTTTTTTTTAACCCTCCAGCCCAAGCTCCAGCACTGAACCCATCAAACATCTTGTCTGGCAACCGATCTGGTCCACGAGCCTACCAGGACTACTCAATCCCAAAGCTCCACATCCACCTACAGACCACATCCGCTGGGATTCACAGAAGCTAGCAGCCAGAGCTCCAGCACAGAGTCAGGAACCTCTGTAGAAGAAGCACCTTGGAGTCTCCAGACCAAACGCCCATAGACACAGCATAATGCCACCAAAGTGCAGAGGTCGTTTCCATACAAAATGATAACAACAAGGAGTAGGATGCAATCTTATGGCCCGTGCCCACCCAAACCAAATATAAAAGACACTATCATGGAAGAAAATAGGAACCATACATATGAAACCTCTGAATTGGTAGCATCTGAGGCAGACACACAAGTGCAGAAACTTATAGAGCAACTGAGATCAGAGATAACATCTGAAGTAAAAAAAGAAATACATGAAGTGGAAAAATGGCTGGAGAAACGTATAGTGGACATCAGAGCAGAAATAATACCTAAAGTTGACAAAGACATGCCTAAATCAATAGCATCCCAAGTAGGGGAACAACTACACAAAAGTAGAAAGGAGAACAGAACAGAAATAATCTCTGTATTAGAGAGAGAAAGGATAACACAATGACAGACTTCAATACTATTAAAGAAGACATCGATAAAAAATTAGAGGAGAATAGAAAAATGATGGACTCCCTGACAGAGCAATATAGGAAACACATAGATCACGTGAAACAGTTTCAAAGAGATATACAAGAAAATAAAAGTTCGATCACAAGTTGGCAGAGCCGAATGAACGAAAATGAAGATAGAGTTTCCAACCTTGAAGACACAGTTGCAGCCAGTGAAAGAGTAAGAAAGGATCTTTTAAAAACAACCAGAATGCAGGAAAAAATAATTCATCATCTGCAAGACGATGCAAAAATGAATGTGAGAATAATGGGAATCAATGAGAAAGAAGGAGTCAATACAAATGATATAAAAAAGAATATGGGCAAAAGTAATAGCAGAAAACTTCCCAAATTTGAGAAAACAATCAGACATTCAGGTAACTGAAGCCTACAGAACCCCAAATAACATCAACCCAACTAAAAACACGCCAAGACATATAACAGTCAAGATACCAGAAATCCAGCTGAAGAATAATATACTCAAAGCTGCTAGAGAAAAGAAACAGATCACATTTAAAGGAAAACCCATCCGAATAACAGCAGATTTCTCTTCACAAACCATAAAGTCAAGAAGATCATGGAGCAGAGTGCTTCAAGCCCTCCATGAAAACAATTTTCAGCCCAGACTATCGTACCCGGCAAAACTCTCCTTCAAGTATGAGGGAGAAGTGAAATATTTCCATGACAAAGAACAACTAAAGAATTTCATGACATCAAAACCAGTGCTACATAATATTCTAACAAATATTTTAGAAAGGGACCAAAATGACCCGAATCCAACAAATGAGAACAGAAAGATCCCACCAAATAGAGTAACCAACTAAAAATAG
>PVJA010047108.1:0-14810 GCA_004027025.1 Myocastor coypus
AAAAAAAAAAAAAAAAAAAAAAAAAAAAAAAAAAAAAAAAAAAAAAAAAAAAAAAAAAAAAAAGAAAGAAAAATATAATGTGCCCATATCAAGGCAAACTTGAATTTATGGTTTACAACTTTTTGATTAAAATATCTCTAGGCCTATATGGCCTTTTTACTAGTATATTATTTAAAACATGTAAGGAAAAAATAATGGTAATATTTCCCAGACTCTTTGAGGAAGTGGAAGAGGAATACATTTCTAAATTCACTTCATGAGGTTAATATCACCAAAACCTGTTAAAAAACAAAACAAAACAAAACAGAAGAAACCCTGTATATTAAGTCTCACTAGCTGTAGAAGTATCTGACAAAACTGAGTTTTAAAAACATCTCCAGGAACTAAGAGCCTAAAGCAACTTTTTCAAAGTAGGTAAAACATTACATATCCCCACAGCTGTTACACCTATGGGGAATGGGTTCTTTCTAAGATTGTGAAGAAGGCAGCCTGGTCCATGCACGCCATTTCTATTCAAAATTATACTTGAGGGATCATAGCCAAAACACTGAGAAAAAAAAAAAACCTACCACATTTGGGTTGGACAGGAAGAAATTAAATGCTTTATTAACTTAAAACATGATATTAAATATGGAAAATCATATAAAATCTACAAAGATGCTACTAGAACTCAAGTGAGTTTTGCAACTTCTGGATGCTATTTCAACATTAAAAAATCAATTGACTTTCTAAACATTAAGTATACCATTGTAATAGTGCCAAAAGTAAATGATTTTAATATGCATAATTCAGGTACGCTGAAATCTATGATGTGTTTCTGAGAGTAACTGACTAAAGACAGAGCCAGATATATTTCGTGTATGGTTAGGAAACTCATTTAAGAGCCAGTTCTTCACCAAATTGAAGGATAAGTTCCGTGGAATCCCAATTTAAAGCCGAGTGAATTTTCTGTTTGAAATATAGAAGTTGAGAAAACAATTCAAAAATTTAGGTGAGAACGCCAACAGTCTAGAACGGCCAGCACAATTTTTTGTTACAAGGAAGATCAAAGTCTGAAGACTCAAAACAGTTGATTTCAGTGCCTGCTAAGCGCTATGCTGTCGTGAGTCATGTATTGGGGAGTTGCGCATCTCACCACACAGCTCAGACTTACAGAGATTCTCCTGTCTGCACCCTCTGCAGCTCTAGGATTAGAGGTGGACGCCATCACTCCCAGTCTCAGAGGCTGGCTCAGCTCCCTTGAGAGGTTGGGTCTGGCACAGTGGATGCTAAGGATCAAACCTCAGTCACTGCACTTGCCTAAGCAGGTGCTTAGTCTGCTGAGTTATCTTGCCAGCCAGAAAAAGTTTATTCAGAGCAATAGAACAAAACTGAGTAGAGAAATAGACCTACATATAGGGGGTTAATTGATTTCTTTTTTAATGAAGGTACAATGGTAATGGAATAAGAAAAGAATATATTAAAAATGATGTGAAGGGGCTAGGGAGATAGCTCCATGGCACACGTGCCTGCCTGGCAAGTGCAAGGTTGAGAGTTCAAACCCTGGTCCCCCCCAACACACACACACAAAAAAATGATGTGGAGTTAAGTAGATATTTATAATAAAATATACAAACCTAATGTACATGTGCTATATAATTATCATGCATATCAGTTAACTCAAAATGGAATTGTAGATCTATACGTATAAAATCTGTGGAAGAAAATACAGAGGAACATCCTTACAAAACTGGTAAAGGTAAAGTTTTCCTATGTACAATACACAAAAGGATAAACCTTAAAAAGATAAACTTAACTTCATAAAAATTATGTACTTATGCTGCTTCCAAGATATCATTTAAGAAAACAAAAAAGAGCAAGCTACAGCCACAGATTAGATGAAATTATTTGCCATACCAATATCTGACAAAAGTCCTGTCCAGAATAGGCACATAGAAAATTGCTGCATCTAAAAAATAAGAAGGCCACCTAGTTAGAATGACCAAAAATCAGGGACAGTAACTCAGAAATGAAGAAACTTTCCTGGTCTAGCAATATGGCAAAATCTATAGGGAAATCACAAATTAAAGTTATAATGGCATACAACCATATAACCCCTAAAGTGACTAAAATGAAAATGCAGATATTACTTGCATAATACTTATAAAAATCATGCAATTTACAGAATGGTCATACAGTGAAGCTTTTTGTTAGCTTATTTGGTTACAGTAGCATAAATGACTAAAGGTATAATCAGTAAAGATTAAGAAAAAAGATGCCCAGCATCTAAGTTACTAATCTACTTCTTATCAAAGACTGATGCCCATGCCTTTACCCTCAATAAATGACGGCACATAAATATATAAATCTCTTTAGCTGGATCTTTCCTAACTTCCTGGACAGTCTCTTACAATAAATAAACAAGTTGGTTTGGATTGAGGTGAGGACCAGGCACAAGTGGAGCTGTGGGCAAAACGTTGTTGTAGTGCATGAACGAGCATCAGGAGTTATGGCCTAGCAGGGCCACAAGCCACAGTTAGATTTCAGGTAGGTAGGGCTGGAACAGAGAGTTGAGTTGCAAAAATGTCCTCCTGAGTGCCCATGGAAAATGGAATCCATTTTCATTAAAAGAGTGGAAGTCTGTTCAGTGATAAATGTTAGATAATTACTATTGCCGGCCTCTATATTCCTCAGACATCAAACTTGAAACACAAGACTTGAGATCACTTAGGTTTTACTTTTTTGCATGTATCATACAGTTGTCATTTACCAATTTTCCTGGAACACTTCTGTAACTGAAAAAAAAAAGTAGCTAAGAATTCACTTTTCAAGATGGTTTCTTTACTGGTCCTAGCTAACCCATTTCATTTCCAGAAGCACTAATTTCTGAATACCAATTTGATAATTGGACGAAAACTCTTCCAACAACATAAAATCACACTGAAGACTTTCTCTGACATCTGGATCTGTTTCCTCAAGTGAATATTTCCAGTGCAATTAGCTGAGGTGATTCAGGCAGACATTTGCGTTGGCACACGGTTTCCATTTAGACTTTCAACATTGGTGAGGGTTAGATAAATCTCAGGAAACCCGCAGTTGACACATTGAATTATCTCCTCGTTGTAGTTTATTATGAGTGATTGATTCTGTTTTCAGTCTTTACGAGCAAGGAGAATCTAACAGGAGTGGGTAGGAAAATATAATGTAAATTTAATATTGGACTTATGCCTAAAGTACTTTGGGGGAGTGTTTCTAACCCCAAAAGAAACTCAAGGCAGCGAATAACATTCCTTAATTATTTATTTATCTCTTGTCACCATGTTAACAGTACACAAGATTAGTCATTCTTTAAGTATTTAACTACATAGAATTCAAGTAGTGTAACTTTCAATTAACTCCTTTTTTCCTTCCTTCCTTCCTTCCTTCTTGCCTTCCCTCCCTCCCTCCCTCCCTCCCTCCCTCTTCCCTTCCTTCCTTCCTTCCTTTCTTCCTTCCTTCCTTCCTTTCCTATGTTTGGATGAACATAAAAGATCAAGTGATAATGTCAAAAGCTATAGTGTGATCTCCATGCAAAGACTTGGGGATAGGGGAATCTGGAAGGTCTCATTTGCCTAGCCAATCCCCTTGAAAAGGTATTTTAGATTGAAAACAAGGATATGCAGGGTCCAGGGTCACACAAAATTCTTTGATCACAAGGTAATTACAAAATAAGCGTGTTTCCGTATTGCTATGGTTTGAATATCCTTCCTAAACTCATTTTGAAATTTAATTGCTATTATTATAATAAAAGGCAGAGCCTTTCAGGGATTTTAAAGTCATAAGGATTGGCTCTCACCTGCGGATTAAGGGGTGCAAGTTGCAAATTCAGTCCCATCTGTTCCTTCTTCTCAGGCTTGCATCCTTCCTTGGTTTCTGAACATGCACCATAATAAAAGCCTTTGTCTGATGCCAACCAACACTTTGATGTTAGATTTTTCAGTCTCTAGGAAAAGTAGCCAAACTTCTATTCTCCTTAATTTCCTAGTCTATGGCATTCTATCATAGCAACTGAACCAGAGTAAGATACTATCATATGGGTAAGAATGAAAATTTTAAATCATGCACTTTAGTTCCAAGTTAAACAAAGAATCAGACTTCATTACCTGAAGATAAGTAGAATGAGTCTTGAGCTGCAGCACAGCAAGACTGAAGCTTACACGGGTCTTTCCAGGAAAACATAGCTTGTTGGAAGAGGAAAGCGCACTGGTTAGAGGAAAATACTCTTTACAAATAATAGTCCCCTTTGCTTTGAGAGAAAACACTGTTTACATTTATTTAATTTATACCTGAAATATGAAATGCATTTAAACCCATCTGGCCCAGATACACTGTAGAGAGTAGCAGGCCCAGGAGACCTTAGGCTCTGCCCCTGATACTGCCAGACCCAGTGCTGCTGAGGAGGAGGCTTTGCAGGGAGGAGCAGAGGAGCGCTCGCCTATCAACCGGGCAGAGGAAAGGCAGACTGTTGACGCAACACACGCGGAGGGGCTTCCACATTCGGGACGTGATAAACTTTCTGAAGGCATCTGGGGGGCTCGCAGACATCTCCTGGATCTCAGCTGACCAACAGTATGTTAGTAGCGGTTAAAGGGCCAACCGTGTCATGGGTTCTTGGGAGGGTGGAGTCGAGGAAGGCCAATAGGCGTGAATCAGAATCTTAGGACAGAGCTCCTGTGTTTAGACGTGGCTTGGCTTGGGAGTGAGGCTACGGAGGCAACGGCGGCTGGGAAAGCTTGTTTTCATTAGATGAACTCTGTAGGAAGATACTAGGTAGGAATAGGGCTATTTTCGCTAAGCCACCGACTGAGGGGAGCAGACGTACAATTGCTAACTAACCTGAAAGCGTGTGGACTACTGCTCCTCCAGATTCGGTGCGTGTGCCAGGCTGAGAAAGAGCAAACTTGCGCTGCTACAGAGAGGGCGTCTGGGGCTAACGTGAGAGAGGATGACTGTCCTCAGGCAGGGCAAAGCGGGGTTCGCTGCTCACATGAATAATTCTGAGGTGAGTCATTTGAAGAAAATATTGAAGGATGAGTGCATGGTTTTGTTTTTTCTGTTTCCATTTCCTAGCCGTAGCATTGGACTCGCATAATCATAAGTACCTAAAGAACCTAGCAACCTTTCAGATTCTCGTCAGAAATGCTTCGGAATAATTCTGGGGAATGGATAGTCAAGGGCATCACACTGAAGGAAATATGTGAAAAAATTTCTATATTGTAGGAAGTGAGATTTTTTACATAGAAACAACCCTTCTGCTGTATTGTACTCATTGATACTGTTTGACAGATTTTCCTGTTAGTTGACTTTTACACAGTTATAATTTATGTACTATATAAATAACAATGTCTTTCTTTTCACTTGCGTTTCAAATCTTCCGGCGCTGTCTGTACGTGCACGTAACTACGCATCTCTCAATCCGTCTGCCGTCAAATTGTGAATTGGCTAATGACTTGCTATTATCTTTCAACAACGTCTGACTTAGAAAAGTTGTTTCCTCAATGGCCACTTCCTAATTCTTATTGAATATCTTTGCAAGCTATTATTATATTCCTTATATAATACTTATAATCACCATTTAAAAATATCTCACATAACTACAAATCTTCCAAAATGTGCCCACTTATATCTGCACTGTTGAATATAAAATTGCCTGTAAATTCTTATTTTAATTATGTAACATTTTGATTACACTTTATATTTTAGATCATTTCCTTGGGAGAGGTACATAAAGATAAAATTAAGCACTATAAAAATTTTATGTGTGTTTACAATAAATGGTGCCAAATACTGAAAGGCAAGAAAACAATTCTTATTTCTATTACATTAAATAAAAAATACTGCTTCTTGATGCACCAAGTCTTTCAAAACCCTACTACTTCACAGGACATATTTTGAGACTGATGAGACCGTCATAATTAAAAATGGGCAGATAAATTATTTATTGCTCATTTTCTCTCCTTTCTTTACCACTATCCACAACAACATAAAGTTTAAAGGTTTTTTTTTTTTTTTTAATTTTTCTATAGTCAGTATTGGAAATATTATTTAACCAATAAAGGCTTAAGCAAAATGACATGTTCCTATTCACTTTATCGTTCAAACTCTGGCGACAATCTTCCACACTAAGGATGATACCTGGCGGGCCCTGAGACTCCATGAATGAAGGACGTCGTGTGCAAATACGGTTGGGTGTCTTTACTAAGAAGAAAAAGGAATAACGACACTGGCTCTGCTGCTTGCCACCACACGTCCCTCCCTCCCCTCAGGGAATGTCCTTCCTGGGACGGCGAAGCCAGCTTAGAGAAATAGATTCCTAATGCGAAAGGAGCTAAGTGAACTTAAAGTGACCAGCGATTTTAAAGTAAACCTCCTATGTATCTAAAGCAATCATCTCAAGCATTTTAATTACTGATGTTCTTTTTCTTTACTTGCTAAATTAATATGGCTTTTATCAGATACAAATAGCAGATAAAATATTAAAACCTCTGATTTTGAGGATTTAAAATTTCTGCTTAATGTAATTTCTTCTTTGGGGAACAAAACAACATGTTATGTTGTTAAGAAGAATAATCTAGAGTTAAACAAACCAGCAGTCTCCACTCCTCGACACCGTCCCTAAACAGAATACAATCATGAATATAATATTTTTTTTTTAACCAAAAGAAATCTCTACATTGGAAATTTGCACTCATTGCTCTTTTATAAAATAAAGTTTACAGCCAGGCATGGTGGCGCATGCCTGTAATCCCAGCACTCGGGAGGCTGAGGCTGGTGGATCCGTGCGAGTTCGAGACCAGCCTGGGCTACAAAAGTGAGCTCAAGGCCAGCCAGAACTGCATACTGAGACCCTGTCTCAAAAAGATAAATAAATAAATAAATAAATAAATAAAATAAAGTTTACAATCAGAAAAGTAATTTTGGAGCAAAATATTAATGGAAATAGGTTGTAGCTTCAGTTATGAATTTTAGGATAATATTGAATGGTAAGAAAAGGAAAATGGTAATATAAATTAGCATTACTTCCTCATTTGTTATTAAAAATGCATATGTAAACAAATTGGCCAGGTCAAATAGGTTATCAACTTGTCATACAGTATACATTTTAGTAGGTTTTCGAACTTATTTCGAACTTGAAATAAGAGAATTATTTCTTAAAGTGACTTGCCATAAATGCTCTTTAAAAAAAATAAGGCTGTGCTCACTCATGGAACCTGGACAAAGGTGGCACTTGATTCTTAGCCTGTGGCATGTATGGTGGGAATCCTGCCAAGCATACTGAAGACCTAGCTGCATTCTCTGTGCAGAAATGACACTAATAAGTAGCATGAAGGACTAATACCTCCCGCTATGGCATAGAAGTCTTTATCTGTGTATGTAGGGATGAAAGCATAATCTATATTCGTTCTGTCTTTAGGTTGGTAATAGTTGTTTAGTTGAAAAAGTGCTTATGGGATTAATCATTTGCAAGATTAGTTGGACCTTTTTTCTGTTTACTCTCCTTTCTGCCATGGGGATAATTCCATGAAAAATGCAGTTTGTGGTTAAGTGGACCTGTGCCACAGGGCCCAGGATAGTAGACACTAACTGTGTATGGATAAACTTAAATCTAAATTAGTTTACACAAAATTCAACTTCTATTTTGTTGGTCTCACTAGGTGCATTTTAGGTACCAACGGCCATGAAGAGCTAGGACTACCATACTAGACAGCGCAGGTCTACAGCTGTGGAACATTTTCCACTGCAAGGGTCTATTGAATAGTGCTGATCTATATTAGTCATTTTGTAAACATAACTCTTCCAATTAAATGCCTATACCTTACTTGATTTGTACAATAACACAGAATACATAAAGCAATGAAAAATAATGAATGAGAGATAAAAAAAGAGGTTACTCTAAAACCTTGAAATTAAGTTTGCCCGATGTGGCCTATCCGGGTTTTGATTAAGACGAGACCAACCTTTGTATGTGTTGTACGGCAGCGCTGAAAGGAAAGCTGGTAGAGCTCACACACTGGGCCTGCGGAGGGGCGCCATCTATGTATGACTCAGCTGGCACTGAAGTTCTTCGAGGGACCATGCGGCTTCTGGATGACTTCTAAATCATTTACGCAGTGCTTTTCTCCTTTTCACTTTAAGATTTCAATGTTTCATCTGATTCACTTTTTAAAAGAGATATTATGAACTAGAAAAGAAAGAAGAAAAGGGCCAGCTGTATGGCTCAGTGGACTAAGCACTTGCTTAGGGAAGCGCAGGGACCAGGGTTTGGTTCCTGGCCCCGCCTGCCACGCTGGCCCTGCTCTTCAGCGTGCTGAGCTGGCCATGGAGACCGGGAGTGGCGGCACGTGCCTGTGATCCCAGCACTTGGGAGGTATAAGCAGGAGGATGGCTATGAGTCAGCAGTGAGACCCTGACTAAAATTTAAAAAAAAGGAAAAAAATGAGCTGCATCGCTCTATTTGCTTAATACTGTTATTCTGCTTTCTTTTGCTTAGTTTTGCCCCTGGGGGGATAAATTGTAAATTAAATCACAGTTTCTATATTATAGAAATACTACCACACTGTGACAAGCTGGATGATGCCTTCTGAGATCATGTATGCTCAGTAAGAAAAAGCCAATCTTCCAGTCGGCTTTGGAAAAAAAGTCATAATATATTTGTACCATTATCTTACACTGCATAAAACTCTATGTAAATATCAAGGATGCAGGGAAAGTATCTTGGGAGCTGATGAGGCAGCTGAGGAGACTCCACACCTGCTTAGGTGAGCCCAGGGACCTCGGGTTGCCTGGCACCCCGTGCTGTTCTGGCCACTAAATCCTGGCCTGGTAGCACCTGGCTGTAATCCCAGGGCCGGGGAGGCTGCAAGAGACAGAATCACTATGAGCCCAAGCTGTGTGGTGAGACCCTGTACCAAATACACTGGAAAAATAATAAAAACGAATAAATATTTTTATAATCCAAGGGATAGGCTAATGTTTCTATCTGTAAAGGGAAGAAAGCTAAGTATGATGTTGAAATTAAGGACTTGCTTTCACCAAGCGTTAGGAAAAAGGGTGAAAGAGGTAATAAATGAATGGGAAAAATATTAGTGATCAGCATGATGAAGGAAAAAGTTGGATCTGAACTTTGTAACTTTTATAAATTAATAAGAAAAAGACAGACACATCAATTAAATATTTATAAAATTATAGACATGAACTTCAAAAGCAGATGCTCACAATGCATAAAAAGTTGTTTAACTTTGTAGGCCAAATGCTACTGAAATGATAAGATAATTTTATGCACATTCATCAAAATGACAATGAGCAGAAGTAAGAGAAATACTAGCACTAGGACCTGGAGGATGCCATGCAAACTCGATCAACCCCTGCTAACATTTACTGGGCACTAAATTTGAGCAGATAGGTATCCTATCACCAGCAATTCTTCAATGATTGTGCTCTACAGAAATATGTGCAAACACACATCAAGAAGAGTGTTCCTCATAGTATTGTTTACAACCACACAAAACTGGAAATAACCAAGTGGTTCATCAAGAGTAAATTTTGTCCATCTTGGTCTATTTATATTACTAAAAAATTCTGTACAGTACAGTGTGAGAATGAATGGCATTCAAAATATGAAACTACAAGGGTATTTATAAATGGAATCTTACATAATAGAAATAAAGCACAGTGGTATAGAAACTTTATAAGTCCATTTATATAAACCTCAACAATTATTTAGCTACCAGATAAATAAAGATAATGTTACTCCTCAGGGAAAAATGGAATTAAAGAGAGAGTAGGAAAAAGTTATACTTTCAGACCATAGTCTTCTTTTTAAAGCTTTTAGTTATTTATTTTTTATGCATTTGGTACAGGTTCTCACCATGCAACTTGGATGTGCAGTGATCCTCCTGTCTCAGCCTCCCCAGAGCTAGGATTACAGGTAGGTGCCACCACCACCAGTCTCAGTGGCCAACACAGCGGCAGGGCATGCGGTACTGGAATCGAGCCCAGGTTCTTGTGCTTGCCAGGCAGGCACTTAGATGCCTGAGCTATCCCGCCAGCCCTAGACTGTAATCTTAAATGGAATAAATCAGACCCACAAGCTTAAAATATCTCATTGAGAAGCCTAAAGTATAAACAAAGGACAGAATGAAAGACATAAACAGGAAGTAGGAAGACAGCGTTTGTCCAAAAAGGAAGTAGATCGGAGATGGAAGGAGGGGGTGGGGAAGCCAGGAAAGGGGTGACAACAGGAATTGGGATACGGCACCTACAAGTGACAACTCCCCACATGATATGGATGCATTATGGACTGCAAATGTGCTGACTAAAAATGAATAAAAATTGAAGCATAGAAAGGTAATGGTTACAATGTGTCTGTTCTCGTATGCATACTAAAAATAAATGCTTTTCTGCATGTAACTTTTCAGTAAACATGACATAGTGAATTAGTTTTTTTAAGTGTGACTAACTTCTAGTGTATGACTTTGGCTTGGAGATTTGCATTTGTGCAAAAAATTTTTTTGGCTAAGCCTGTGTGGTGGAGAGTCCATCCAAAGATACAGATAGCCCGAAATCAGACGTTTACTCGCCTCTTGTGAGAGGACCCGTGGAAAATAAAAACAGCTCGAATAAAGAGTAGCTAAAATACAAAAGGAGCAATAGACATTGCAAAGGGAAAAGAAAGTGTTCAGAGGCAAGGGACCACTGGGAAGGAGGAAAAGAAAAGAAGGAAGAGAATTTATATATATGGAGAGAGAGAAAGAGAGAGAGAGAGAGAGAGAGAGAGAGAGAGAGAGAGAGAGAGCTTAGCTTGATGACTACTCTGCTGATTTCTGCTAGTCTACTGAAAGTAACACGTAATGCTTCGTTTTTTCTTTTCATTTTTTTGACCCATCATACCTAGTAATCTGAACAACTAATTTGATGACAGTAATATGCAATATGAAAACTATTGTTAATTCCTATTATCTTGTTTAGTGAAATTATCATTTCTTTTTTCTTTTACTATATTTTATTTTTTTTTTAAAGAATGCTGTACATAAATTTGTGTTGGAAAATACTGAGCACAATCTGATTCGTTTTATCCAGGAGCCTTCAGCACGTCTTTGGTTCTGTAAGCCCAAGCAGGAGTGAGCAGATGCCAAGGACAGGCACTCTGATGTCACGGAAACCAAAGCATGCACAGGGGCAGAGGAATCAACTTGCCTTCTTTGAGAATGTTTCCTGTTGACACACACTGACCTCAGTGGCCTTCGAGGGCTGTCAGAATTATAGCCTGACGGAGCCACCGGGTGCATCTGCTTACTCATGCATGGATGTTGGTTCAGAGAGCTTAGGGTGGTAGCACAAAATGTACTCTGCTCATCGCTGGCCTTTTTCCAATAAAATGCCAAGCTACATGTGCCTGAACATTCGGTACTTACCCGGGTACATACATGCATATATTCAGTTTGCGAATATACCCGCTGAGGGGGAAAGGAGTTGATGTTGTGTGAGGCATTTAGAGAGAAAGTGAGCCATCACCTAGTGCTGCTCCTTCAAATTAAATATAATCTGAATTCTCTTGTGATAAAATGTCATGCTAACAAAAACATGCAACTGAAAATATTTCATCTGCAGTTAAGTTTAGAAAACCAGACGAAAGTTCTACGGTATCATCCTCACAGTTTGTGTACTTTACACCGAGGTAAGTTAAGTTCATTACTGTCTAAGACATTTCTAAGTATCCATAATTACAAGCAAAAAAAGAAAAAAACACCCCCTGCTTAATATTTTATGAAATTTGCTCAAGGGCATTTTTTAATAGGAAAACCTCCCCCTAAAAAAGTTAGAAGAAAAAAAAAAAACCTTTTAAGGGAAGATTTTTTGTTGTTGTTGTTGTGCAAAAGTAAATTGCAAAAGAAGTTAAGAAGAGTTGCTAATACGCATAAGAAAAGTATTAAAGCAATTCCAAATATAGGAACAGAGTACTTTTCATTACATTGCCAAAAGATTACTTTGTTGTTTCAAGGGCTTGCCTCATTAAAATCTACTTATATAAGTGATGGATTTTGGGGGTGAAAAGTTCTCAATGTTTGGAGAGAAATGTAATAATTTTTGTGACCATGTCTCTTACGAGGTAGTGGTCTATGAAGAAGAAATCTAAGTCTGGAAAACCCGTTTTATCTGAATATGACTGAGAAAGAATCCTACAAGGTCCGCATTTAATCTACATTCAGTAAAAGCACTTGTGCGTTTTACACTCTGCTTATTTATGCAACTGGATTAGCTAAGCACATAAGCTTCTGTTCTAGCTCTGTCCCCTGCTGCTGCCTGTGAAGGTCACACTGACTCACACATGAAACCTTTTGTTTATATCTCAGAGGTAGCTGACCCCAGTGCACCTGCTTTGGAATATCTGGCAAGAGACGGACTTGCAAATGAATACGGCTCTTTCAAGGAGTTGCTTACTTTCAAATGAAATTAGCATTGCCCTAGGTGCCAAGCCACTGGCCCAGGATAAAGGAAACCTCTGTATAAGCAAAGACAGGTATGTTGTGGAAGTGCCGCAGCTTTTGCTGTGTCGCCTAAGCCTATGAGTGATGTCTCCAAATGATTGTGGAATGAATGAATGAATGAATAATTGAACAAGATACTTTGCTTCACATCTTTTACCTATTTTCCAACATTTAATATTGCTTATAAAGACCTATTCTCTGAGTATATAGATGATAAAGTGGGGTTTACGCCCTTCGTTTTCACAGCATTCCCTACCTTTCCCCCAATATCAATCTTATCAAATATTTACTGATACAGAGGCTAATATGTAAGCATTGCAATTATTTTCCCTCAGATTAGTCAGTGCCCAGACCTCTCAAATGACATAAAAGGAACACAAAGGGATAAATCTGGTAGGCAATAATGATTAAATAGTGAGGTAAGAAGGCACTAAATGTGACACCAGGAGGCTAGATCGCATTCTGTGATCTGGCAGAGAGCCAATGGAAGGACACTGTGGGTAGTCTTGTATCTTGGAAAGAAAGTTCTAGTGCCGTGTGTTTAGTTAGTTGGGAGACAGTCTAGAGGGAGCTTGTTCCACTCAGAAGCCATCTCACAGGGCAGGGGTAGCCTCTGCTGCTAGCCTCAACCTTTGCTCTAAGGAGAGTAGTGCCCAGGTGGTAAGTTCCAGTGCTAGTGACACTATTGCTTGATATTGGTGCAGGGTGTATGGCTTGGGTCACTTGCAAGCATGAGCTAGCTGTACATTTCCTGCATCTTTCTATAAGACTGCTTCAGGCAAAGGGTACAAGAAAATCAGTGATGCTTGAATCATTGCGATGGGAGCTTGCAGTCGAGGTTTCTTTCTAGAGACGGAAGATCAGAAGGGTTTGCTCATAGAAAAAAATGAACAGAAAAAATAAAAGATGATTGACAGATTTGGTCTAAGAAATGGGAGATACTGGAGTAATAGAGCTAGAAGGTTCATGGATTTCTTTGAAACAAAGAACTCAGTCCCCGGTATTTGCTAAGGCAGTTAGATACTTAGGAGCTACCCAGTGGCCAAACGAGAATGTTATTGGTGCTGCAACAAGAGTTAAAATAAGAGCTAAGGGCTGCTGAGATAGCTTAGCAGACTACGCACATCCCTAGGCAAGCACAGGGAGCAGGGTTCAATCCATGACATCACATGCCACCCCAAGTCTGCCCCTCCTCGCCCGGCACGCTCCTTGCCCCTCCGGGAGTGGTGGCACATGTCTGTAATCTCAGTGCTGGGAAGGCTGAGAACAAGAGGGTTGCTGCGAGTCCAAGCTGCACAGTGGGACCGTGTACCAAATGCATTTTAAGAAAGAAAAGAAAAGAGTTTAAAATGATTTTAAAAAATAGGAGCTCATTATAATACAGATAGGAAAAAAATACTTAACATTGTAGAGATAGAAGTGATCCCTAAGAGAACAAAGAAAAGTTAATCAGGTATTAAATTTCAGAGAACTGAACTTTGAAATTTTGCCATATGCTGGCCTATTCCATGGTAGCTTAGGAATAAAATGTGTAAAGATATTTTTACACATTTTTTAAAAATGCGATAAGATTATAAAATACATCTAGTTTTCGTATTTTCCAATTATCTTCAATCCAAATCTGATGGTTTTGTACTTCTATAAGAAAGTTGTGTATTGAAAGAAAAATATTTTATGTGAAATGAAAGGAGAGTAAAGAGAGTGGAATTTTTTGGATAATATCTCAAAGGAAAAATTGCCATCTGGTTTCTTATTTTGTTTTTGTCTGCAGAGAATATATCTTAAGCACTTGTAAAAATTTTCTTCAAAAATATTCAATCAAGCAAGATTAGTAGATTTTCAAAATGGCAGATTAATCTCATGGCCTCTACCTTTGTCAGAGTCGTTTTATGAATTTTCAGGTTTAAGTATGAAAGAATAGATATAGTCTCAGTGAATAGTTTAAAAGGAGTAAAGAGAGCCAGGGAGATAGCTCAGTAGAATATGCACCCGCCATCCTGGCAAGCCCAGAGTCCTGATTTCAATCCCTAGCACCACACACACACACACACACAAAGTAAAAATAAATAAATACATAAATAAATACATAAATAAACTTAACAATAAATAAATTAAAAAATAAATAAGTAAAATAAAAAGAGTAATGAAACCAAGAAATGATTATTACAATTAAATAATTTAACTGGAATTCATTTACAAAAATGAATTGTACGAAGGTTGACACTAACAACAGTTCTACAAAGTACTGAGGGGATTTGACCCTGGAAGATAAAAAAAAAAAAAAAAAAAAAAAAAAAAAAAAAA
>PVJA010047109.1:0-14791 GCA_004027025.1 Myocastor coypus
AGCAAAACACATTATCATTGCTCCCAACAAAGTAGGTCCTATTGGTTCAAGAAAGCAAAATATACACTGAGCCTGACTCCCTTAGATAAACATAAAAATGATGTTATTCTGTGGTTGTCAAAGGTTGTAGAATCTCTTTCTCTATATTCAACAAATGATTTTTTTTATGTATTTGGAACAGGGTCTCACTACATAGCTCAGACTCCTAGTGAACCTCCTATTTTCAGCCTCCCCAGTGCTATGATTATAGGAATGTGCCACCATGGTTGGTCTCTCAGTCCACTGAGCTATCCTACAGGCCCTGATTTTTTTTTTTACATACTGTATAAGATCTTATTATGAGAAAATGGAAATTATTCTACCAAAAATGATGTCAGATATTCAAAATAAGGATCACTATCATCACTCTTCAGTCACCTGCAGTTCCCAAACTAAATTATCACTTACTTTACAAATGAAAAAATATATGAAATAGGTAGTATTTCTTAGAGGACAAAATAATATTAAGTTGCTTATGCTACTTAAAATTTCAATAGTCCCTACTTTTAAGAACTAATATTTTTCTTAAAATCAGAATTGAATATAAAATTTCTGTTTCATTAAACTGGATGAATTCTTACAGAGCGATAAGAAACTGAAACTACTTATTTTTGCAACTTCTGAGACAAGATGAAGTATTCATAGGGTAAAAATATATTACCTACATTTTCTACGTTTGCATGGAATGTCATCCTTTAATCCTCATAATATGGTGACCAGGACAACACATTTTGAGGTAAAATTTATCACTCTATGTTACATAATTAAAATGTATCCACTTATCAAATTCAACTCGGCATTTTCAGGAAATATTCAGCTAAAAAAAAATCAAAGCAAAAAGTGCTAACCCCAGGAATTTAAAGCAACAAAGATTTGGTGTTGAAAAATCAACATTATGCACAGTCAGACCTTAAATTCCAGACAGAGCTGACTGAGTTCAAATCCCAGCCTCAACATTTACAAACTATGTGACCCAAAACAAGTTGTTTCTCACTAACCCAGAGTTACAGGAACTGGGGAGATAGCTCAGTAGAATAAGCGCTTGCCTGGCAAACACAAGGACCTGAGTTCAATCCTCAATTCTGGGAAAAAAATGTAGGGGGCTTTCAGGTTAGCTCAATGATTTAAGTCCCTGCATGAGCAATCCCAATCAGACAGAGGGGAAGGCGGTTCGATTCTCACCCCCAACCTTAAGGCAGCCTGAACCAGCTAAAAACAAACAAAACCCCTTCTCAACTTTTTCTCTCAGGCTTTCAGAGAGCAAATTGGTCAAGCAATGGCCATGACTCATTCAGATGGCTGAAACTGATGAAGGCTCAACAAAATTCAGTACATGGTTTCAGGGTAAATTCTGAGAAAATCTGACTGACCTTGTCAGATACAAAAGTTATATGTGTTGTTATATAGGTCTTGCTTTACCTTGATCTTAACCACCCAGCAGAAAAGTCTAACCACAAGGCATAAAAAGGAAAGCCACATTAATACACTGAGTTGTAAAAGTTTCAAGTCAGCAGCTTCTGACATTGCCAATGCTGCTGATAACCCCCTACTATTATGGAATATTAGGCTATATATACAGCTACTTTCTCTTAGTTTAACGAAAAGAAATATTTGTACCAATAGTGTTTAGAAAAGTTATGTATCTTGTACTCTGAACAATTACTATGAAGGTAACAATATGCATTGTATTAATTATTGTGGCTGTCCCACGAACGTGTTTTGAAATGTCTCATTGTTATTTCTTTCATTAAAATTAATAGAGGAAAAAATAAAAATAAATGTCCAACTAAATGATATTTACAACTCCTTGATACATACTAATAATTACAGAGCTAATTCTCTGTAAGCTTTTGTAAGTTGCACTAGAGACATCCACTTTATATGCCATTCATTTCAGTTACCAATGAATTCAAATTCAATATTCTTTTTTTGTGGGGTGGGGGGCACTGGGGATTGAACTCAGGCCCTTGCGCTTGCCAGGGAAGCACTTATTCCACTGAGCTATCTCCCCAGCCCAACCAAGCTCAACATTCTTTAAACTCACATCACAAAAGCAAAATCATTGTTATAACACAGAACTCTTTTTGCCTAGAGGATAGTCTAGTGGTCCCCATAACCTTTTTCAAAGGTAAGCTGCTCAATCCTCATCAACAAGCAGTCATTCCAGCAGTAATTCTGATTCCTGCATGACTGAAAAGGAGATTTTTAAAATAAAACAGCAACAAGTATAAAAGCTGAGATAAATCTTTTACTTCTGAAATATGACTTTTTTGCTTTGAATATCTTTATTTCTTCAAATTTATTATCAGGAGTGACTAAAATAAAATATATAATTGAGTCCTACCATCATTATGATGGAAATGGCTTTAAGAGAAACCTGGTCACATGAACATTATTGCTTCCCATTGTCACCCACTACATAGTTAATATGACAAGCAGACAGCAGAGTTTGCTCACAATACTAAAAGTATGTTATAAAACACAGCTCACCTATCCACAGGAGGAGAAACTTAGGAAACTACGTAGGTGTACTTCTTGATTTCATCATATAAAACAAGCTGAAAAGCACTACCCATGCCTCAGAGAACTCTGCACCATGCACCCTTGAGAAAAGCTTTGCCTCCTTCATCATGAGCAGTTATCCTCCAGCAGTCAAGTGTGCCTGTGTACACAATGTCACTTCCTTTTTGCCCTAACTGCATCGTCATGCAACGGTGGACAATGTCAAATGGATAGGAAGTCAAGCAGGCAATGGCAGTGACAGACTGTGCAACCATCCAGCTGATGATAATGTGAGTATTTCTGGGGTCTGGAAGCATTCCCTCGGCAGTGTCATAGATACCAAAGTAGACAGCTTGGTAGATGATAATACCCTGCATGGACACATTAAAGCCTTGATACAGGCCCTTAATCCCATCAGATTTGTAGATTTTTAACCAGGTAGTCACCAAGGGCCTTGAATTTCCTTTTATCCATATTGGCTGCTAGATGGCTACAGGCAAAATCAAGAGGGTACACAAAGCACAAGAATGTGGCCCCTGTGACACCTTCTGAATCCAGGTTCCCTGCAAAGTAGCATCAAAACTGGGTCCTCCTGTTCATACCACCCAGGAAGATCTGCTTGTATTTATCTTTGCATGCAAAGTTGAGAGCCTGTGTGGGGAAGTATCTGGTGACATTGGCCAGGTTACCATACCAGAGGGACAGGACTACCTGCTCCTTGAGGATTTGAACCACACAGTCTATAATGCACTTAGACTGCTTATTTGTGGTGATTTGCTTGCTGGCATTTTCTATCTGCAGCAGCAGCTTGCTGGGTGCCACTGTAGTCTTGGAGATGCCTGAGGCCACTCCACCTGCCAGGAAGTCCTTGGCAAAGGACACAATGGCATCTGTCATGTAGGAAGCAAAGAGGACGCAGATGACTACAGGACAGAACTAAGCTGGAAACCATCTTTGACTCCAGACTCTCTGAAATGTGACTTTTTATTTTATTTTCTATTTTTTATTTTTTAAATTTGAATATGAAAAGTGCTTATTAGTTTTAGAGATTAAGCAACTTCTATTATTTAAATATAGTGTTCTCCAAAGGCCCAAATGTTAAATCCTTAGCTCCCAGGTTGGCAATACCAGTAGGTGATTAAACCTTCAGTAAGTGGGGCCTCTTAGAAGACCTTTAAAACCATGAGTTATATAAACTAATCTTTATAAGTTAATTGACTTGGCTAGAGATGTAGCTCAGTAGAAGAGCACTTGCCTAGCATGGATAGAACCCTGGGTTCAATACCATGCACCTGAAAAGGAAATGACTGCCTCAAGCATATCCCTTGTAGAGAAAGATCCTTACCAGGTCGATAAGACTACCCAAGATGTTAAAATATAACATACAAAAAAAAGAAACTATGATTGATACAAATCAAGATACTGGGATTTACTTTAAAGAGCTGGCCCAAGGTCACACAACTAGAAGAGGTTAAAGTCCAGACATGAATCAGTCCTAGCTATGTGGCTTTTGCTCCAGGGCTACTCCCTTGCTGTTATCTTTCAGCCACTGAAATGTGACTTTTTAAAAGTACATGTAAACAGTGGAAAAGTAACCCACAGAATAAGAAAAAATATTTGCAAATCAGATATCTAGAATGAGATTGACATCCATAGCATATTTTTAAAAATGCTTACAACCCAACACCAAAATAATAAAATACCCAGAAAAGTAATAGGCATAAAGGAAAAGGGGGGGGAAGGACATAAAAAGGAATTAAGATGTATGTGTGCTAATTCCCCACAATGAATGTAATAATTATGTATTATAAACATATATTAATAAAAATTAACAATAAAAACCGAGCATATGACTTGAATGGACGTTGCTAAAGGTAAACAAATAGCCAATAAACACATGCTCAAAATCTAATCATTAGAGAAATGAAAATCACAATTACAAATGGATTCCACTCCACTGCCAATACAATAACTATTATTTTTAAAAAACAAAAAAAGAACAAATGTTGGCAAAAATTGTGGAGAAAATGGGTTCCTTATGTACTTCCAATAGGAATGCAAAATGGTGTAGCCATTGTATAAAACTGTAATACAATTCCTCCAAAGGTTAATAATACAATTACTGGGCCGGATGTAGCTCAGTGACACAGCATCTGCCTGGCAAGCATGAAGTTGTGAGTTCAATTCCTGGTACCAAAGGAAAAAAGAATTACTATATAAACCAGCAATTCTTCTTCTGGGTATAACAAAAGATTTGAAAACAAAGTTTCCAAAAAAAATTACATACCTACATTCAGAGCAACATTTTTCATAATGACAAAAAACAAAAACAACCAAGCGAATATTGATTCATGGATGAATAAACAAGATAAGCTTCTACATAAAACAGAATGCTATTTCTTTCCTTTAAAAGGAAGAAAATTCTAAAACAATGTTTTAACAAGGAAATTCTGAAACATGTTATACATGAATGAAACTTGCTGGCATTACGCTAAGTGAGTAGCTACCAGAAGAACAATTTTCTTTTCATTTATGTATTTGGTACAGGGTCTCACTACACAGCTTTGACTTGTAGTGATCCTAGTGTTTTCAGCATCCCCAGTGCTGGGATTATAGGTATGTGCCATGAAGCCCAGGAATCAGTCTGGCTACAGACTCACTGTACCCTAGGGGCCAGGCCAATGTGGCATGTGGGACCAGAAATCAAATCCTGGTCCCTGTGCTTGCCAAAGCAGGCACTGTATTCCAAAGAACAAATGTTGGATGAGGTAACCACAGCAGTCAAATTCTTATGACAGAATAGCAATTAATAGGGCTGCACAGAGAAAAGAATGGAAAGTTACTGTCTAGTGGATACAGGGTTTCCAAGATGAAAAATTCTTGGAGATTAATTGTGGTGACCATTCTATGACAGAGTGAATATACTTAATGTTTATGAAGTCCATACTTAAATGGGATAAACCACACACACACATATGCGTGCAAGCGCACACACACACACATCCCTCAGTATCAACATGCCAGCCTAGAATTAGAAATAGTAGATACCAAAAACAATTCTTTTTTGCAGTAGAAAAATACTGTTCACTAATTTATTTTTCCAAATGATTGATAGGCAATTAGCCTAGCAATAAGCTGATCTCCAATGGTGTATATTAAACTGGTAAGTCTATCAGCTGTTTCCAATATAAATGAAAAAATTTAATAAGGCACATTTGGTCTGTGAGTTGAAAACAAAAACAGATTCATTTCTTTGCCCCCAAAATGCACAAGCACCAAAACTGTCCAAGAACACTTAGTATTTTAGTAAAATAGGGATGTGAAAATTAAGGAGAGAGAAAAGTACTTTCAAAAGAAAATCCATGGAGATTAGTATACAGCAAATAAAACATACTAACCACACTCCTGGTACACGTAAATATTAGTAACAGGAACTGCCAAAGAAATGCCAAAGTTCTAAACCATGGATATTAAATAAATTAAAGGTATTTTAGATAAAAAGGATAAAATAAAACACTTTCAGGTTTTTTTGTCTTTTTGAGACAGGGTCTCACAGTGCAGTTCAGGCTAACCTTGAGCTCACTTTGTAGCCCAAGGCTAGTCTAGAATTTACAACAATCCTCCTCTGTCTGCCTCCCTAGGGCTGGGATTGCAAGCATGTGCCACCATGGTGGGTTCCAAAACAGTTCCTGAGTGGGTCATTGCTCATTCGTTAAGTATCTGAGCAAACCAGATTATCAGTAAAGGAGCTAGACGGAAGGGGTCAAAGCCTCCAGCTGCAGCGCTTTCTAACAAGCTAGGGCAGTATGTATACTTGCTTGTGTGAGTTTCCAGTCTTGCTAATTTTATCAGAAATGAATGCTTTCTATATCAGTAGAGACTCTGATTGATTAGAGTTTATTTAGTTCACTAAAATAGTTCTATTATTCCAGTGCTCCAAAAGTCACTTAGCCACAGACATTTTACACATCAACTACCAGGTCTGTCAAGGATGCTCTACAGACAACTTTTTGGCACAAGGACTTCATTCTCCTGACAACACAGTGGAGCCTGCACATGACCCTTAAGAAGACACTGACGTCTTTGAAACCCAGCCTGCAAAAATCTGGTGAACTAGGGGTGACTCCCAGTTGTACAAATTCTTCTGAACCCTGGTTCTCAGAGTGGCTAAACAAAGGAATCGCAGAAAGATTCAAAATAGATTCTCTCACATTCCAATCTTACAAAATAATGCATGATCTTACATAAGATTGAGAAGGAAGATACTCCAGAGCTCTGTGATTCATTGGCTTCCAGAGACTCAAAGACCATGAAGATAATTCTCCTCCTGTTCTAAAATAAATGTATGCACATACATGTACATTCTTCTGGGCTCTATTGAACTAAAAGTAATGGCCCAATCATAGGATCAAAACTAGTATCAGCAGGAGGAAGGAATTCCAACTCCCCTGCTTCTCAACCAATGCAGAGTCTATATTTTAAAATTTTTGTATAAATCTCTCTTGTCTGAAAGATAAAATAGCATCAGCAGTGGAGCACAGTGCTTGAAGTCCTCCATGAAAACAAATTTCAGCCCACACTGCTATTCCCAGAAAAACTCTCTTTCAAGTATGAGGGAAAAGTGAAATACTTCCACAAGGAACAACTAAAGAATTTCATGATATCAAAGCCAACCCTACAAAGTATACTAAAAAAAATTTTAAAGAGGGGTCAAAATGACCCAAACTCAACAAATGAGAACAGAAAGAACCCAACAAATAGGGAAACCAATTAAACAGGAGAAAAAGAGTAAATAGTAGTAAGCAAAAGACATGTCAATCATAAGTAACTAATTTTTAATTATAACCATCAATGTAAATGGACTCAATTCTCCAATTAAAAGAAATAGCTGGCAGAGTAGATCAGGAAGCAAAATCCAACAATGTGCAGTATACAAGAAATACAATTAACACATAAAGAAACTCATAGGGTACAAGTGAAATGATGGAAAACAATACTGAATGCTCCAGCACCTAAAAAAAAAAAAAAAAAAAAAAGCAGGGGTAGCGATCCTGTTTGCAGACACTCTAAACTTCAAACCAAGATTGATCAAATGAAATAAAGAAGACCACGACATACTGATTAGGGGAAAAATTCAAGATGAGGTAACACTAATAAATATGTATGCACCGAACATGGGAGCATTAAGTTATATAAGACAAACCTTAATGGACATGAAAAATCTAACCTCTAATACCGCAATCTTAACAGGAGACTTTAACACCCCAAAAAAGATGGGTCAAGAAGACAAAAAATTAGCAAAGAAGTAGCAGAACTGAAACAGAATTTGGAACAACTGAACTTAGTGGACATATACAGAGTGTTCCACCCAACCACTTCAGAATACACATTTCTTTCAGCTGCACATGGGACATTTTCTAAAATACACCACATATTAGTCCACAGGTCATGCTTAAGTACATACAAGAAAACAGAAATTATCCTATGCATATTATCTGACCACAGTGCAATGAAGTTGGAAATAAATGACAAAATAAACCACAAGAACTCCAAAAATACATGGAAATTAAACAACACTCTTCTCAGCAAGCAGTGGGTTACAGATGAAATTAACAAGAACTTAAACAATATCTACAATTTAATGGAAATTCAAACACAACCTACCAGAATTTATGGGATGCAATGAAAGCAGTTCTTACAGGGAAATTTATAGCTCTGAATTCATACTTTAAGAAAACAAAACTGGATTATTTATGATCCAGTATATTTATTTGTATAGTCTCCTGAAGTACCTAAACCGACTAGAAATGGAAAAACAAACAAAATCCAAAGCCCAAAGACTAGAGGAAATTATAAAGATTACAGCAGAAATTAATTCAATTGAGACAAAGAAAACAATACAAAAATTAATGAATCAAAAAGACGGTTCTTTGAAAGGTTAAATAAAATTAATAAGCCCTTCGATAACCTCATCAAAAAGAGGAAAGAAAAGACTCAAATTCAAACAATAAGGAATGAAAAGGATGAAATTACTACAGACCCAGCAGAGATTCAGAGGATCATAAATAGCTACTTTGAGAATATTTACTCTCACAGAATTGAAGACACAGATGAAATGGATAGATTCCTAGAAAGGTACAAATTACTAAAACTGAATCAAGAAGATATAAGAACTCTCAATAATCCAATAACAGCCAATGAAATACAAAATGTAATAAACAGCCTACCTACAAAGAAAAGTCCAGGAACTGATGGATTCACAGCTGAATTCTACAAGAAACTTATAGAAGACATAATCCCAACACTTCTCAAACTCTTCAATGAAATTGAAAAGGAAGCAATCCTTCCAAAATCATTCCTAGAGGCAAGTATTAGAATGATACCAAAATAGGAGAGAGACCAACTAAAAAAGAGAACTACAGGGCAATTTCTCTCATGAACATAGATGCAAAACTCCTCAATGAAACTCTCACCAACAGAATACAGGAGATCATCAAGAATATTATACACCATGACCAGGTAGAATTCATCCCAGGGATGCAAGGATGGTTCAATATACACAAATCTATAAATGCAATATACTATGTCAATAGAGCCAAAACGAAAACTCACATGATTGTTTCAATTGATGCAGTAAAGTCTTTTGACAAAGTCCAACATTCCTTCATGTTCAAAGTCCTACAGAAAATTGGAATAGAAGGTCTCTACTGCAACCTGATAAAAGCCATCTATGATAACCCAACAACTAACATAATCCTAAATGGGGAAAAACTGAAGTCTTTTACTCTCAAATCTGGTACAAGACAAGGATGTCCCCTATCGACACTCCTATTCAATATTCTTCTGGGATCATTAGCTACAGCCATTACATAACAGAGATAAATAAAAGGAATAAGAATAGGTAAACAAGAAGTAAAACAATCATTATTTGCAGATGACATGATAATCTATTTTGGAAACCAAAAAAACTCCACCAACAAGCTACTAGAATTAATACACAAATTCAGTAGCATAGCAGGTTACAAAGTCAACACACAAAAGTCAATATCAGTCCCCCACACAGATAATAAACACATTGAGAGAAAAATTAGAGAAATAGTACCTTTTATGATAGCACTGAAGAAAATGAATTAGTTAGGAATTAACCTAACCAAGGAAGTAAAAGACATTTTCAATGAAAACTACAGTACTCTGAGAAAAGAGATCCTTGAAGATTTCCGAAAATGGAAAGATATTCCCTGCCCCTGGATAGGAAGAACCAACATTGTGAAGATGGTCATACTCCATAAATTGTTATACAGATTTAATGCAATTCCTATCAAAATACCATCAACATACCTCACAGACCTGGAGAAATCATTCCTAAAATTTATTTTTTTAATTCATTTTCTTTTTTTTTTCCAATTTTTTATTGTTTAAATTTAACAATGGTTATATTACATATTTTCATCATCAGATCAGTTTAGATTAATACATATAGGTATGTAAGATTGATCAAACAATTTAACATTAACCTTTCTAAATCCACATTACTTTTTTTTTTCTTTTCCCCTTTCTTTTCTTTGAAAGTTGACATATTGCATATTGTCCTCACAGTCATTCTACAGAGTACACTAAAATTTATTTGGAACCAAAAAAGAACCAGAATTGCAAAGACTATTCTGTGCAACAAAGGTAAGGCAGGAGGCATTACAATTCCTGATCTAAAGTTATGCTACAAAGCTACAGTAATAAAATCAGCATAGTATTTGCAAAAAAATTAGACCTGAGGATCAATGGAATAGATTAGAAGATGCAGAAGCAAATACACACTAAGCCAACTTATCTTCGACCAAGGAGCCAAACATGCTTACTGGAAGAAAGATAGCTTCTTTAACAAATGGTGCTGGAAAAACTGGCTCTCTATATGCTGAAAACTAAAACTTGACCCAAGTCTACCACCATGCCTTAAAGTCAAACTGGATTAAAGATCTAAATTTTAAAAGAGAAACATTAAATCTCCTGGAAGAGAATGTGGGAGAAAAATCTTGAAGATATTGGTGTAGGCAAAGAGTTCATGGACAAGAATCAAAATGTACATTTAACACTTGAAAGAATCGACAAATGGGACCTCCTCCAGTGAAGTTCTTGCACATCCAAAGAAATTACCAAGAGTAAAAAGACAACCCACAAATTTCGAAAAGCTTTTAACTTTTCAAAATAAGCATAACTAATTTTCTTCAGTGCTATCATAAAAGGTATTGTTACTCTAATTTCTCTCTCAGTGTGTTTGTTATCTGTGTGGAGGACTGATACTAACTTTTGTGTGTTGACTTTGTAACCTGCTATGCTACTGAATTTGCATATTAATTCTAGTAGCTTGTTGGTGGAGTTTTTTTGGTTGTCTAAGTAGAAATAAGTATTCAGACAAAGGTCTTCTATCTAGAATTTGTAAAGAACTAAAAACCATTAGTGTCACAAAATTCAAAGACTCAATCCAGAAATGGGTTTCTGACATGAACACACACTTCTCAGAGAAAGAAATTCAACGAGCCTATAAATACATAAAGAAATGCTCCACATTGCTAGCCATCCATGAAATGCAAATGAACACAACACTTAGATACCATCTCACCCCAGAAAGAATGGCTATCATAAAGAAATCAACCAACAAGAAATGCTGGAGAGGCTGTGGGGGGAAAGAAACCCTTCTCCACTGCTGGTGGGAATGCAGACTGGTGCAGCCATTATGGAAAGCTGTGTGGCGGATCCTTAAAAAACTAAAACTGGAAATCTCATTCAATCCAGCTATCCCCCTACTGGGAATTTTCCCAGAAGAACTGAAAACATCATAGCATAGTGATATCTGTGCACCTATGTTTATAGCAGCCCAATTTGTAACAGCCAAATCTTGGAAACAACCAAAATGCCCACCATCTGAAGAATGGTTGAAAAATTGTATTTTTATACAATGGAATATTACTCAGCTATAAGGAATGATAAACTAGAAGACTTCATATATAAATGGGTGTATCGTGAACGTATACTCAAGTAAAATAAACCAGACCTACATATATAAATATCATATAGTCTCGCTAGTGTAAGAACTCAAAAGAAGAAATAAAAATGGAGAGGCAAGACACAATTGAATGAAAATCAAAGATTTATGGGTTAAACAATGAAGTGACTGGAAGCAGAAAAGAGAGGAGACATAGCAGGAACAAAACTATGCACTTATGTACACAGGATGAATTAGATAATGGTCCTAAGAAACTTCAAAAGTTTTTGTTCATATTGATGATAGCAATGTGCAACACTAAAACTATGCTTGGAATGCCTGCCATTCTGGTCTTTTAGATGTCTGCTGCTTCTAATGTAATTTCAGTTACTGCTATACTCTCTCTCAAGTAAATGGTTGGTTTACAAGAAAACAAAAACGGGTATTAAATGAGAGTAAAAGACTAGGCAAAATGCCATAGAAATGACAGGGTATGATTTTGTACATCCTTGGATTTCTAAATGTGTAAAAATGTGTAACTGCTTTTACACATTCTATAGAGATTTATTAGAATATCCATGATGGAAAATAGTAATTTCAAGTTAAGCCTAAGATATTTGATATTCAGAAAGACAGTGATGTTAAGCTCAAGTACCTATGATATAGAGTAATGGTATCATGAAGCTTCTCTTCTGCAGTGTTAAGAATGTAAGTTAGCAGACCAAAAATTAGAGAAAAAGAAGGGCTACAGGATTGCCAATATTTTGGCCCTAGCCCTTCAAGGTCAGTGAGGACTCAGGACATAAGAGAACCTGTACTATAACATCCTGTAACCCAGTGGTTTCCCAAATTTTCTGTTCAAGGAGATTATGGGGCTTCAGAGGAAAGGGATAAATGAAGTGTAGTATGTCTAAGGAGAGTCACTTTTAGAGAGAAAACATTCTCTCAGGCTTTCACAGACAACAAACTGGTCAAGCAATGTCTGTGACTGATCCAGATGGCTTACACTGACACGGTTCTACAAAGCACTGTATATGGAGGGGATTTGTCCTTGGAAGATACAAAAGTTAAATGTTTTGTTATACAGGTCTTGCTTTACCTTGCCCTTAACCACCCAGCAGAAAAGTTTAACTTCGAGGCATAAAACATAAACCTAGATTATTATGCTGAGCTTTAAATGGCTTAAATCAACAGCTTCCAACATTGCCAGTTTCACCAGTAATGCACTGCAATTATGGAACATTGGACTATGTATACAACTATTTCCTCTTAGTTCAAAGAAAATGTTTCTCTTTACCAACATTGATTAGAAAATTTATCACATTTACACCCTGTGCTCTGTATAACTACCACGAGGACAACAATATGCATTATACCAATTACTGTGAATGTAATACTAACGTGTTTTCAAACTGTCATATTGTTATTTCTTATTAAGAGTAATAAGAAAATGAAAAAATAAATAAAATAGCATCAACAAGGGCTTTTACATGGCCTACAGTTCCATGTGGACGTTTTTAGTTCATGACAGTAAAATTTGCTCCTATGACCTCAACCCTTAATATGTTATCTTCTAGGCAGCTGCCTTCTTCCTCATCTCTTATAAAGTAGCTGTGTGTTTTGGGATTGACCACATCCTCAGAAAACTTACTGCAGCTCTTCTAAGAAACCTGGCCCTACTCCCCAGAGACAGTTGTGGGTAGTTTTCAGGAGCAATTGCTCAGATTCCCCTGTGAGAGCCCCAAATTTGGATAAGGTTTCGCCAGAATATCACCTGGCATTAGCAGTTTGGCAAAAGTAGGAAAGGACTTTCACTTTCATAGGGTCAGATATCCATCCTGAAACTGAAATGGAAAGGATTTTGTGGCACTGGGGAGATAGCTCCAAGGCACAAGTGCCTGGCTGGCAAGTCCAAGGTTGTGAGTTCGAACCCCAGTCCCGCAAAAAATAAATAAATACGAAAAGAATTTTGCAAGAAACCTAATGTCCTGAGGTTACTTTCATTATACCTCCTCTTATCACCACTCAGTTCCCTATGTGTCTCTTGAAAAATCTTTTCAAAATGTTAATCAAGATTTCTCTGTCAGCAGCCCAAGTCAAAGCCTCTAGAGAAATTGTCTTCTTCCTAGTCCTTGTTTGAGAACTCCTGGCTCCTCAATCCCATTGAAGTATAGAAATACAGCAAATGTGTGAAACACTTGCATTCTACTAGGACAGCCTGCAAGCAAATGCACCCTGAGCTTGGAAAGAACTAAGAGACATCAGACCAATGGATATTAACCAAGCAATAGATGATGTTATTAATCAATGTATTGCTAATTTACTGTGATAAAATTATTCTAATCATGGTCATGCTTTCATTTGAGTACAGGAAGAAGTCTAACATTTGCTGTTTGTTTTGAAACAGTCTTATTTTGTAGTGCAGGCTGGCCTTGAACTCACTATGTAGTCTACACTGGCCCTGAACTCATGGCAATTCTTCTGCCTCAGCCTCCTGAGCACTAGGATTACACATGTGTGCCACCATGCGCTGCCTTGGAATTTGGTTTTTAATACTTTAGCAAAAGCAAATAATGTGAGGCTAAGGTGGGAGGGTTTGAGACCAGCCTGGGCAACATAATGATTTAGTGAGACTATGACTCAAAAAAAAAAAAGTAAAGGTCTGGGAATGTAGCTCAATGAGAAGGCTCTCAAACACCAGTAAAACAGATAGATAGATAGATAGATAGATAGATAGATAGATAGAGTGATAGATGAAATTGATAACGTGGGCTATTAAGGGTATGAGTGTTGGGGTGTTGTTAGCTGAGAGTTTGTTATAGTATTTTTCCCTATTTTTATATTATGTTTTAAATTTCTATAGCAAAGAGAAAAAAAAGGAACAAAATAAAGTGCCAGAAATGCTAGAGTAAGTCAAAAATTATTTTATTTTGAACAAAACCACTTTAGCAGGGACCAGGGGTTTGATCGCCAGGATCACATGCTCTGCCAGCCCACGCCCCCCTTGCATGCTAAGCCAATGACCAAGGCTCAGTATGGTGGTACATGCCTGTAACCCCAGCACTGGGGAGGCTAAAATCAGGAGGATCATTGTGAGTCTGAGTTATATACTGAGACTCTGTACCAAGTACATAAATTAAAGGAAAATATATGAAAAGAATCACTTAATAAAAATTAACTCAAAATGGATCACAGACTTAAATGTAAACCTATAAAGTATTCAGTGATTATCTAGATGATCGTGGGTTTAGTGGTGATAATTTTTCTCTCATG
>PVJA010047110.1:0-14799 GCA_004027025.1 Myocastor coypus
TTTTCCAGCACCATTTGTTAAAGAGGCTGTCTTTCTTCCAGTACACATGTTTGGCCCCTTTGTCAAAGATAAGGTGGCTGAGTGTGTTTAGATTTGCTTCTGCGTCCTCTAGTCTATTCCATTGATCTTCATGTCTATTCTTTTGCCAATACCATGTTGATTTTATTACTGTAGCTTTGTAGTATAACTTTAGGTCAGGAATTGTAATGCCTCCCGCTGTACCTTTATTGCCGAGAATTGTCTTTGCAATTCTGGGTCTTTTTTGGTTCCAAATAAATTTTTGGAATGACTTTTCCAGCTCTGTGAGGTATGTCAATGCTATTTGGATAGGAATTGCATTAAATGTGTATAACAATTTAGGGAGTATGGCCATCTTCACAATGTTGGTTCTTCCTATCCAGGAGCAGGGAATATCTTTCCTCCTGAGATGTTCTAAGATCTCTTTTTTCGGAGTGCTATTGTTTTCATTGAAAAGTTCTTTTACTTCCTTAGTTAGGTTGATTCCTAAGTATTTCATTTTCTTCAGTGCTATCATAAAAGGTACTTTTTCTCTAATTTGTCTCTCAGTGTGTTTGTTATCTATGTAGTGGAATGCCAATGACTTTTGTGTGCTGAATGTGTAACCTGCTATGTTACTAAATTTGTGTATTAAATCGAGTAACTTTTTGGTGGAGTTCTTTGGATCTTGTAAGTAGATTATCATGTCATCTGCAAATAATGAAAGTTTTACTTCTTCTTTACCTATTCTTCTTCCCTTTATTTCTCTTTCTTGTCTAATGGCTATAGCTAGTGACTCCAGAAGTATATTGAATAGAAGTGGCGATAGGGGGCATCCTTGTCTTGTACCAGATTTGAGAGTAAAAGACTTCAGTTTTTCCCCATTTAGAATTATGCTAGCTGTTTGATTGCTGTAGATGGCTTTTATCATGTTGAGGTAGAGGCCCTCTGTTCCATTTTTTCTGTAGCACTTTGAACATGAATGAGTGTTGCACTTTGTCAAAGGCCTATTAGACATCAATTTAGACGATCATGTGATTTTTGGTGTTGGTTCTGTTGATTTAGTGTATTGCACTTATAGCTTTGCATATATTGAACCATTCTTGCATCCCTGGGATGAATCCTACCTGGTCATGATGTATAATCTTCTTGATGATTTGTTGTATTCTATTGGCTAGAATTTTATAGAGAATTTTTGCGTCTATGTTCATGAGAGAAATTGGTCTGTAGTTTTCTTTTTTAGTTACATCTCTTTCTGGTTTTGGAATCAGTGTGATACTTGCCTCTAGGAATGATTTTGGAAGGATTGCTTCTTTTTTAATTTCATTGAAGAGTTTGAGGAGTATTGGGGTTATGTCTTCTCTAAATTTCTTGTAGAATTTAGAGGTGAATCCATCAGATCCCGGACTTTTGTTTGTCGGTAGGCTTTTTTATTACATTTTGTATTTCATTGGCTGTTATTGGGTTGTTGAGAATTCTAATATATTCTTGATTCAATTTTGTTTTTATTTTTATTTTTATTTTTGCTTCTTGAGACAGGGTCTCACTGTGCACTTCAGGCTGGCTTTGAGCTCACTTTTGTAGCCTAGGCTGGTCTCGAACTCACAACGATCCTCCTGCCTCAGCCTCCCAAGTGCTGGGATTACAGGCGTGTGCCACCACGCCCGGCTGATTCAGTTTTGTTAATATGTACTTTTTCTAGGAATCTTTCCATTTCATCTGTGGCTTCAATTCTGTGAGAGTAGAGATTCTCAAAGTAACTATTTATGATTGTCTGTATCTCTGCTCTGTCTGTAGTAATTTCACCCTTTTCATTCCTTATTGCTTGAATTTAAGTTCTTTCTTTCCTCTTTTTGATGAGGTTAGCTAGGAGCTTATCAATCTTATTTAATCTTTCAAAGAACCAGCTTTTGGATTCATGAATTCTTTGTATTATTTTCTTTGTCTCAATTGGAATGATTTCTGCTCTAATCTTTATAATTTTCTTCCGCCTTTGGGCTATGGATTTCCTTTGTTCTTCTGCTTCTAGTCGGTTTAATTGTTGTGTAAGATTGTTTATTTGTTCCCGTTATATTTTCTTAATGTGTGAGTTCAGAGCTATGAGTTTCCCTCTGAGAACTGCTTTCATTGCATCCCACAAATTCTGGTAGATTGTGTTTGAATTTTCATTAAATTGTAGATACTGTTTTATTTCTTCTTTAATTTCATCTGTGACCCATTGGTTGTTGAGAAGAGTGCTGTTTAGTTTCCATGGGAGGGCCGGCCAAGGATCCTGATCCAGCCGGCGCTTGCTATCAGCGGTGCGGTTCGGGTCGGGGCTGGAACAGGAAGTTAGTCGCAAGAATGCAGAGGCGGGGCAGATGGGCGGAGGCAGCTTACCCTTGGCGGGCGCACGGGCTCTGCTCCCAGCAATGCGGTTCAGGTCGGGGCTGGAACAGGAAGTTAAAAAGTTGATTTTCTTAAGGCCTTGTAGACACTGTAGTATTACCAAAATTGTTACAAGGTTGTTTCTGTTTCATTAATTGCCTTCATTGCCTGATGAAAAATGTGACATAAATTATATTTCTTGAAAGTCCTTGATCTGTAGATTGGATAAGCACCACAATATTTGGTGGCAGATGTACTACTTTCGCATTGCAGATCAAAGTCATCCATGAGTTTGGGGTGATTTGGTGCATTGGCAGTAGAAAAAGAATGTTGGGTGGGATTCCAAAGTGATGCAGGAATAATAAACTGATCTGGGGTGGATGACCTCCAATAGGGAACCTCCAAATGATACAGGGAAAACTTATCTCCAACCTGAAAATTACCTGGGATGAGTTCGTGTTCTCTAAAACAGAAGAATGAGTTTTAAGAGCAAATGGAGTTTATGCGCAGAATAGATTTATTAAGAGAAAGAAAGCTTCTATCTGAGAGAAGGACAGGAAGGGCATCTCGAGTGGGTGTCCCAAGGAAGCTGTCTCCTCCAGGGATGTTTATAGTGCAAAACCATGCAAAGGGGCGGGTCTAAGTTGGAAACCATGGAAACTCTCTTAGGTGGCCATGAAGTGGGACAAAAATACGGTCAACCAATGGGGGGTTACAAGCACCATTGCTCAGGTAAAATTGATTAAAGCCAATACCAAGTGGGGAAAGGAGTCATGTTGCAAGCTGGCTTGAATAGGAACAGGGTGTCTTCCTGTTGGGGATTGGGTTACTGACTCATTTAGGCTCTTTTAAAGTGATTGATACCTATTTAGAATATCAAACCCTGATGTGCATTCCTAGGGAAGTATGTGGCTACATTTGTTTCTTCTATTGTCTTGAGGTCTGGTCCACAGCAGGGGTGTCTGCTTCTTTCAAAGCTGTATAGTCACCTTGTCTTCTATATTGTCTCCTTGAGGGCCTGGCCTGATCTAACTGCTTATAATATTTTTATCTAACTCAGCTGTCTACAACAAAAGTATGTTTCTCTCTATAACATAAACTGATGGAAGATCTGGTCCTAAAAAATAGCCTGTGTAACCCAAATTTGGAGTTACTTTTTCACATAAGAGTAGAGAGCCCTTGGCTGTGTTTCTGAGAGCTATTGGGTTCCCTGAACAGAAAACGAAGAGTTAGTTTCACATTATCAGAAGCATTGCCACTGAGCAACAGAGTAAGTCCACTTGCCTGTTGCATTTTTGAAGCTTAGCAACAACTTTCCTCTTTACTGACATAACTTTGTCTTGGCATTCTTTTACAGTATACTTGGCATGTTTCCCTGGCAGAATGACCTAGAAAGATCATTTCTGTCTCTTGATTTTTCGTTTTAGATCTGGTCTCTGACTGCCTTAACTTAAGCAGCTTTCTTTTTCATTGTGCCATTTTGCCGTTGCATTTTTGCACTGGAGCCAGATAACCATATACTGAATGCTATGGAACCTTGAGTTAAGTTAAGCCTCTTCTACTTCAAGTTGCTGGTATTAGGTGTTTTCTCTCAGTGACAGAAAAGTGACTAGTGTACCGATTAGAGTGTTTTTTTTTTTTTTAATTTTATTTTTATTTTTTTTCTTGTTTTAGAACCTTTGCTTGTCTATTCACTCATCTTCATGGCTGGCTCAGCCCGCCTCGAGGGCAGGGCTGACGCAGCATGTGGTGCCAGGGATCGAACCATGGTCCCTGAAACCGCCCAAGCTTTCCCAAGCAGGCGCTTTAGACCACTGGGCCATCCCGCCAGGCGATTAGAGTGTTTTTAATTTGAGACTTCCACAAAAATATATGTTGACAGTTGGCCTTGGCTTCTGCCATTCTGTGTTTGCAGCCACTGATAATTTCTTACATGGAATTCCTCTAAAGCTGGCCCATTCTCCGTGAACTGCCTTGACCTCACACATCCTGTATAATCAACCACTACATTCCTGTTCCTGCCTTTTCTGTATTAGTATATGTCTATAAAATTTTAAGAAAAAATATCAGTTTTCTACCACCGAATTATAAAAGAAAAAAATTTGCACATGAGATTCGTCATGTCATAGTAATTTGATGAAGAATACATTTCTGAAATATTTGTGTGATTAGAGATTTCTTAGGAAACCATCAGCTTTTCTTTACAGGAAATTTTTTTTCTGAAACAGGTAAACCTATGGAATGGCAGCAAGGCACAAACTTATAGTCAGAATCTACGTGACAGCATGCCTGTCAGAATTCCTAATTTATTCTATTTCAAAATCCACTTTGGGAATGTAAGATCTAAATAATTTTAAGATCACATATGTGAATTAAAAATAAAACGTCTGCTGGGCATGGTGGCTCACGCCTGTAATCCCAGCACTCGGGAGGCTGAGGCAGGAGGATTGGTGCAAGTTCGAGACCAGCCTGGGCTACAAAAGTGAGCTTAAGGCCAGCCTCAACCACATAGCGAGACCCTGTCTCAAAAAGACCAAAAATAAAATAAAATAAAATAAATAAATAAAACGTCTTTCAGTAAGGGGGGGCTACCTACTGGTTTGGGGCCATAGAACTTAAACAATCCATGTTCCTAAAACAAAGGCCTGGCTTAAGCAAAGATCTCATCTCCTGGCCTAAAACATTCTAATGAAAGAGGTTAGTTAACATAGCTAAAACCCACCTGTTCTTGAAATACAACTAAAACCACAGAGTTAGCCAAGTAATTAATTGCCCCTTTTGTTCTACTACTCTTAGTTACCTTGGAAACTCATATATTCCCAAGCCCACCAATTATTTTAAAGGTCAACCTAAACTAACCAATGCGATTCGCTTCTGTAACTTGCTTGCTCCCTCCCCCATTCTTGTGGTTTTTGCCTTTAAAAACTATGTCTACTACACTGAAGGCGCGCTCTCTTCCTGCGTGTTCAGACGGCCCTGCGTATACATAGAAAATAAAGCTTGCCCGAGAGACAGACTCTTGGGGTCTCCTTCCGCGGTGACTCGACCCTTACAGGAATGTCAGTGAGTAGAGTTATTTTATTATTATTACTTTTATTCCTGCTACAGGAGGTTGGTGTTAAGTGTAGGAGATTTTACCCTCTTAGTAATTTAAAAGATTTGTTTTGATCGCCTCCTCATCATGTACAGTCAGGTGACGGAGAGGTGCATTAAAGCTGTGGGAGCTGGGATGGAAGCATACATGCACAGGTGTCCATATGGCTCTTGGGAAATTATTTGAAAGATTGCGAGCTAAAAGCTTTGGTGTAGAGAGAAAACATTAATAGGGTACATTAGGAAAGAAAACGTTCACAGTGACTATATATGTATGTATATGTATATATATGTATATATATGTGTATACATATATATGTATATATATATATATATATATATACATATATTAGTCACTACTGGTAGATTATAATAAATGAAAATTAAGTCATATTTACTCATAAGAAAACTAAATGAATTATAGCTTTAATTAGGATACTAGATTATTGCTCATTTGGATTATGTTTAATTCATGGGAAAAGTACTATATTCTTTCACTGAGCTGTCAACACAAATTTTGAGAACTATATTGATCATTCTGATTCTAGGCAAGGCAAATGACACCAGTGGATACTGAAGTGAAGCAGATCGGAAGTGCGCACATTCGCTAACTAACTGCAAGCTTAGTTCCAGGGAACTTTATAATGGAGGGTGCAAAATAAATACAATCATAGATACACTGAAGGGAAAACTATCTAAACAAATAAGAAATTACTCTTTTTCAATAGAAGAATGGGAAAAGTCAAGAATTATGAGTGAAAGGAAATTTTTCATTTTTGTGTCTAAGGTTATGGTGACCATTTTTATTATTATTATAAAGTCAAGGCTCTCAGTCACAGCTACTAGTATACCATATCACAAAATGACATAATTCGGATTTTTACACTTGTATTCTATTTTCATGCAGGAAAAAGGAGATGATAGATAAGATAGAAAAAAAAATCACATTGTAAGATGGCACTTAGTAGCAGAGTAAGTGCTCCAGTTAAAATTCCACCTCTCAGTCTCTTCTTCCCTTCTGCATCATTCTAAAGAGATTAATTTAAATGTCCACAAATAGGCATAACCAGGTGTCTTCTATTGTACTTCTTTTCTCCACTCCAGCTGTCCTACAGTGTGGATCTGCTTTAAGTGCCTGCAGTTAGCGTAGACGTCAGAGGTGCTGGCCTAGTCCTCCAGGGGACACTCCTCTCCTCTGCCACCAGCTACAGACTTGAGAGGTCCGCAGCCTACCCACACTTCTGATCAATTGGCTGCAGATGCAGGGTTTCCCACTATTCTCTTACGCTTGATAATTCATCAGAATAACTGACAGGACTTAGGAAAGCACTAGTCTTAGGGCTTTATTATAAAAGATACAAATCAGGAACACATGAAGAGAGACAGTGTGGTCCTGAATGGTTCACAATGTGGAAGCTCAGTGTGATTTAGACTTTCCCTGCCAAAAGCCCATGGCAAACACCAGACCTTTATTATGCAGAATTTTTAAAGATTTTATTTTACCCGATATAATGATTTTTATAAGAAGTATTATACTACCTTAAGAAGAAAATGTCTTTTTATGATCACACTTAATGCTGTGCTTGTGTTCTACTTTCCTTTTAATGCTTTCATTTGAGCACTGTGATCAATCAAAATAAGAACTTAAAACAGAATAATGCTTTCTCAAACAGTTCTCTTTCAATTCCTCATCCCAACAAGCGTAAGTTGTTCATTTGGCTTCTTTTCATGATTTGATCAGGTTTGCATTCCATCATATTAACTTTTGCAAAGGAAATTGAGCTCGGTTCTTCAGTTGAAAGGGTATAGGTAGGGATTAAGTTCTTTCTGCTCTGTCCATTGGGAAGCTGTGGTGGGGATAGAAGGTGTGTAACGACAGAGGCGGCTCAGATGTCTGTTTTTTTTTTTTTTTTTTTTTTTTTTTTTTTTTTTTTTTTTGTCTTTTTGAGACAGGGTCTCACTATGCAGTTCTGGCTGGCCTTGAGCTCACTTTTGTAGCCCAGGCTGGTCTCGAACTCGCACCGATCCTCCTGCCTCAGCCTCCCGAGTGCTGGGATTACAGGCGTATGCCACCACACCCGGCTTCAGATGTCTGTTGGCTAAGAGTGATTGTCTCTGATTAAAGTTATTGCCTAGATGTTGGCTTTAAGATTATAGAATATAATTGATTTTTTAATCTTTTTTTTTTTTTTCAGTACTGGGGATTGAACTCAAGGCCTTGGCTTCTTCTATTGAGCTATCTCCCTGGCTCTAGAGTACAACTGATTCTTAAAGTAAAGGAAAAATTAGACAGAGAGGGAGTTTCTTATGTCTCATGAGTCTCTAAAGATATTTTTTTAAATAATTTTTTTTAAAATTTCATTTATTCAATACAGGATCTTGCTACAGTTTGACTTGTAGTGACTGAGTTATCTCCCCACCCTCTAAATAATTTTTTTTTAAATGTATGCAGTGCAGGGTCTATATACACAGATGGGACTTGTAGTGATCCTTCTTGTTTTTCAGCCTCCCAAGCACTGGGATTACAGGGGTGCTCTACTACAACCAGTCTCAATCACCTGTCTCTGTGCACCCCCAGGGGAGGGGCTGGCAGAGCAGGCTGGGGATCCAACCCTTGGACCCTGCCTCTGCTTAAGCAGGCGCTTTAAACCACTGAGCTATCTGACCAGCTTCTCTAAAGATATTTTTTTAAAAAGAGAATTACATTTATGATTAGTGCAAGGAAACATCTCTCACATTGTGAATTTAATATCAAGATCTAACAGTAGCTTTTCATTCCCAGCATTACAACTAAACCTGACATCTCGGGGCTATATCAAGCATCTGTCATTGTTTTTTGATTGTATATGCCAGGAACCTTTAACCAAAGAGCACATATGCATGCACACACTGAGCTATTTATTGAACATCTAATATATTACAAGTTGTGCTAAGCATTGTGAGACATAAAGGACATAAACATACTCCTGAGAGATTGGGATATAATAAAATAGGAAAACTGATATAATACATGGAAAAGAGTGAAGAAAGAAGAAAATAGTAAATGCTGATTGTACATGAAATGAGTGAGCTCAGGATTTCAACAAAAATATTAAGTTTCAAGGCATGTTTTCCTAGTTGTATAACCAATAAGATCAATGCAATCCATTTACAGTGGCCCCTGGCCTAGAGAGCACATTAGAAGGAAAATGTTATATAGCTGATAGGAGCATATTTTACTATATACAACTTGCCTGTTAGTACCCAGGTGTAGTGAGCTTGCCTTTGTTGTATGTCTGATCTTCTCTTCAAAGCCCATTAGAATAAAATTAATGCTAGATTTGAATTATAGTACACGCAAATGGTATATAAATAAGAAATGCATCTTGTTTTAAAATATAATTTTCTTAAGAATGATTAAAATATTTTTAAAAGTTAAATGAACATAGTTTGTGTTTAAAAGACATCATTTTCAACTTTTTCCTTTTTTTCCCCCATTAGGGTTTGAACTCAGGACGTTGCACTTGCCAGGCAAGCACTTATTCTACTGAGCTGTCACCTTGGCCCATTCAACTTTTTCTTTTTCTTTTTTTAAATATCTGTGTTTCAAAGTCTTTATTAAATTATTTGTGAGTTTACAACTAGGTGCAGCTTCTCCCTATCCTAAGCTCTTGGAGCACTACATTACTGTACTAACTTTTTTTTTTTGTCCTTTTCAGACATGGTCTTGCTATGCAGTTCAGGCTGGCCTTGAGCTCACTTTTGTAGCCCAGGCTGGTCTCAGACTCTCACGGATCCTCCTGCCTCAGCCTCCCAAGTGCTGGGATTACAGGCTTGTACCACCACACCTGGCTCCACTCAACATTTTCTTAAGAAGCGTCTGTGTTTCAAGCTCCTTCTCTTCAAAGCCTACTGCTATAATAGCAAGCTTGATTGAAAGTCTCATCTTCCTAGTGTAATAATAAAATAAAAATCTTAGTTGAAAGGTAATTCAGTTTTATTTAAACATTGGTCTCAATTACTCTTCTCTTGTTGCTGGGACAAATACCTGACTCCCAGAATGAAGGAAGGAAAGGCTTATTCAGTTCACAGTTACTAGAGGTTTCAGTCCATACTTGGATGGCTCCAAGGCTGAGTGGCACAGGCAGAGAACAGCAGTTCATGGTGGTGAAGCAGTAACAACAGCAACCAGGGCAACAACAACAACCACCCAACAAAAAAGCAATGACAGACAGTCTGTTTCTCCGTCTCTCTTATATTACATTCAGGCTCTCTGCCTCAGGCTCTCTGCCTCAGGCTACACCATAGTCTGAGCAGTACTCAGACCCATAATCTCATCAGTACTAAGACCTATATCTCTGTGGATCATGAGTTAATCTTAAACTCTAGAAGTCCCCATCCCATGATTGCATGAGGCTTTGGGGATGGGGACAACTAGACACAAATCATAATAACATTTAATTTATTGATAGTTTATGATAAATAAGCAATTGAGAAATTAAATGAACCGAGGCAGATGGATTTCTTTTTAGATCTGAAGAAATGTAGAGCAGGGACTGATGACTCATGCCTATAACCCCAGCACTCCAGAGTGAAAGGAGGCTCCCTGGGAGTTCCAGGCCAGCCTAAGCTGCATACTAAGTTCAAGGCTAGCTTGCAGTTCTTTGTGAAACCTTGGCGCAAAGGAAAATAAAAAGAAAAGCAAAGAAAGAGAAGAAAAGAACATATCTTAATTATATACTCTGGAACAAAACTCAGAATACTTTCTTTAAAATCAGGCTTTCCCTCTTAGTTTATTTCCCAACATTATCCCAGTGAGCATTGCCTCACCTACCCATTGTGAGTGAAGAACTTTCTCCTCCTGCCTTCACTGAAGAATCCTCTGTCAAATTGGACTCCCTTAAGCACCTCTGTTGTTATGATTTTTGTCTCTGCTAAACTCCTGCTTTGTGCATATTGCAGTTTTATTTTAAGAGTTAAAAAAATTAGAATTCTGGTCCTTGTACTGCAGACACTTGAGTTAGGTAGAAATATTACAGGTGGTCAGCTAGGGCTGGTCCCTGGAAGGAGTCAAGGAATAAATAAAAGCTCATCACAGCTGAGATGGAGGCTCATCTGTTGGAGGCCAGGCCTCAACGTGAAGATGGAGTGACCAGGCCTGACGTAAGCTGTAACACTTGGCTAATGAAGTCTATATAAGCATCAGTTACCTTGGTGAGTAGCCCAAACTCATGGACTCATTGTTTCCTAAAACTCCTCTTTTCTTTCCACATACACTTGCTACATGACTCACCTTCCCACTGGATCAATATTGCTTAAGTTGCTCTGCAACGATCTTATTGGCTGATTATAGCTGTAACCCATTGCATCCACATGTTGTACTCTATAAAACTTCTCGAGAAGTACAGTTGTGAACAACCTTCTTTCAGGTCCCCTCCTGCCTCTCAGGAGCTATATCTCTCGACCTCAATCAATATTTCCTTCTCTTAACCTCTGCTATTCCTTAGAATGTATTCTTTGATTTAGGGAACACAAACTCACTGCACTGCACACTAAGCAGGTTGTACTGCAGTTTCATTTCCCTTACATCATATTTGGGGATCTTGATATCATTCCCCTAACACATGGACAAAGTTGCATTATATCATTTTCTTGGACTTTTCACCTAATATATACCACTTTCTCCATTCAGAGTATAAGTCTTTGTCTATTGAAGAAATTTTTCATTGATTTACAGTCAGACTGTGTGAGTATTGAACTCAGGGCCTTCCCACTAAGCTGCAACACTTTTCTGAGGTAGGATCTCATTAATTTACTGCACTGAGCCGGCTAAACTTACTTGACTTCTCAATCCCTTTGCTTTGGTCTTCCATCATGTTAGATTACAGGTGTATATCATTATATCAGCATGGGATTATCTCTTTTCTAGCATTCCCCACTTTTTCAACTTCTCTTCCCTTCATGCATCTCTATATGAAGTTTCATCTTCAAGTTTCTGGGTCAAATTTCTCCTTAGAGCTATAAATCAAATAATATCCTCCTCTTGGGCATATCTCCATTCATCTCACTCAGAGTATCAACTACAACATCCTGAGTAATTCTCTTGGAACCATCCCATTCCCACCATCTTTGCTTGCTCCTAACCCTTAGCCCATATTCAATCAACAACAAGCTATGTTTTTGCTGCTGCTGCTGCTGCTGCTGCTGCCGCCGCCATTGTATTGAGCATTGAATTTATAGCCTTCACAGTGGGATATATCTTGGCTTTTCAAAACACTGTCTTAATGCAGGATACCCCTAAATTTCCTAGGATGGCTCAATTCTGAGGTCCTTCTACCTCAGCTTCCCAAGTGCTGGGACTACCAATGTGTGTCATCATGCCGGGATAAATCACTCATATTTTAAGTTCCCAAACATTTTCCAATTCTTCCTTTTTCTCTATATTAACAAGCACTATTCTAGGTCAACTCATAATTGTCCCAGCCGGTAGCACAGCCCGCGCATCCGCCGCGGGCAAGCTGCCTGAGCCCCTCTACACTGCCTCTGCGCTCCTGCGACTAACTTCCTGTTCCAGTCCCACCGAGTCCCAGCTGGTAGCACAGCTCGCGCGTCCCCCGCGGGTAAGCTGCCTGCGCCCCTCTGCCCCGCCTCTGCGCTCCTGTGACTAACTCCCAGCCGGTAGCACAGCCCGCATGCTGGCTGGGTCAGGATCCTTGGCCCGCCCTCCCCTCCCCCGCCCACCGCCCCCCCTCCCATTTTTTTTAACCTCCAGCCCAAGCTCTAGCACTGAACCCATTAAACATCTTGTCTGGCAACCGATCTGGTCCACGAGCCTACGAGGACTACTCAATCCCAAAGCTCCACCTCCACCTACAGAACACATCCCCCGGGATTCACAGCAGCTAGCAGCCAGAGCTCCAGCACAGAGTCTGGAACCTTTATAGAGGAACCAGCTTGGAGTCTCCAGACCTCATGCCCATAGACACAACATAACGCCACCAAAGTGCAGAGGCCGCTTCCATACAAAATGATAACAACAAGGAGTAGGATGCAATCTCAGGGCCCGTGCCCACCCAAACCAAATACAGAAGACACTATCATGGAAGAAAATAGGAACCATACACATGAAACCTCTGAATTGGTAGCATCTGAGGCAGACACACAAGTGCAGAAACTTATAGAGCAGCTGAGATCAGACATAACATCTGAAGTAAAAAAAAGAAATACATGAAGTGGAAAAACGGCTGGAGAAACCTATAGAGGACATCAGAGCAGAAATAATATCTAAAGTTGACAAACACATGCCTAAATCAATAGCATCCCAAGTAGGGGAACAACTACACAAAAGGAGAAAGGAGAACAGAACAGAAATAATCTCTGTATTACAGAGAGAAAGTATAACCACAATGACAGACTTCAATACTATTAAAGAAGATATCAATAAAAAATTAGAGGAGAATAGAAAAATGATGGACTCCCTGACGGAGCAATATAGGAAAGACATAGATCACATGAAACAGTTTGAAAGAGATATACAAGAAAATAAAACCTCGATCACAAGTTGGCAGAGACGATTGAACGAAAATGAAGATAGAGTTTTGAACCTTGAAGACACAGTTGTAGCCAGTGAAAGAGTAAGACAGGATCTTTTAAAAACAACCAGAATGCAGGAAAAAATAATTCATCATCTGCAAGACGATGCGAAAATGAACAAAACTCTCCTTCAAGTATGAGGGAGAAGTGAAATATTTGCATAACAAAGAGCAGCTGAAGAATTTCATGACATCAAAACCAGTGCTACATAATATTCTAACAAATATTTTAGAAAGGGACCAAAATGACCCGAACTCAACAGATGGGAATGGAAGGATCCCACCAAATAGAGTAACCAAATAAAAATAGGAGGAAAAATTGGTAAACACTAGCGAATAAGAGTCATGTCAGCCATAAGTCAATACATTTCAGTTATAACCATCAATGTAAATGGACTCAATTCTCCAATTAAAAGAAGTAGACTTGCAGAGTGGATAAGAAAACAGAGCCCAACAATATGCTGCATACAAGAAACACATTTAAACCGTAAAGAAACTCATAGGCTTAAAGTTAAAGGTTGGAAAACAATACTACATGCTCCAGCAGCTCAAAAAAAAAAGCAGGGGTAGCAATCCTCTTTGAAGACACTCTAAACTTCAAACCAACACTGATCCAACGAAATAGAGAAGGCCACTACATACTGGTTAGGGGAAAATTCATGATGAAGAGGTAACACTCATAAATATGCATGCACCCAACATGGGAGCAGCAAGCTGTATAAAACAAACCTTAATGGACCTGAAAAATCTCATATCCAATACTACAATCTTAACAGGAGACCTCAACACTCCCTTATCTGAAAAAGATAGGACAAGCAAACAAAAAATCAGCAAAGAAGTGGCAGAACTGAATCAGAACTTGAAACAATTGGACTTAGTGGACATATACGGAGTGTTCCATCCAACCACCTCAAAATACACATTCTTCTCAGCTGCACATGGGACATTTTCTAAAATAGATCATATATTAGTCCATAGATCATGCTTAAGTAGATGCAAGAAGTCAGAAATTATCCCATGCATTTTATCTGACCACAGTGCAATCAAATTGGAAATAAATGATGAAAGAAACCATAGGAATTTCAGGACTACATGGAAACTAAACAGCACTCTTCTCAACAACCAATGGGTCACAGATGAAATTAAAGAAGAAATAAAACAGTATCTACAATTTAATGAAAATTCAAACCCAACCTACGGGAATTTGTGGGATGCAATGAAAGCAGTTCTCAGAGGGAAACTCATAGCTCTGAACTCACACATTAAGAAAACAGAACGGGAACAAATAAACAATCATACACAACACTTATAGCGACTAGAAGCAGAAGAACAAACGAAATCCAAAGCCCGAAGGCGGGAGGAAATTATAAAGATTAGAGCAGAAATCAATTCAATTGAGACAAAGAAAACAATACAAAGAATTAATGAATCCAAAAGCTGGTGCTTTGAAAGATTAAATAAGACTGATAAGCCCCTAGCTAACCTCATCAAAAAGAGGAAAGAAAGGACTCAAATTCAATCAATAAGGAATGAAAAGGGTGAAATTACTACGGACCCAGCAGAGATACAGACAATCATAAATAGTTACTTTGGGAATCTCTACTCTCACAGAATTGAAGCCACAGATGAAATGGACAGATTCCTAGAAAGGTACAAATTACCAAAACTGAATCAAGAAGATATTAAAATTCTCAACAACCCAATAACAGCCAATGAAATACAAAATGTAATAAAAAGCCTACCGACAAAGAAAAGTCCGGGACCCGATGGA
>PVJA010047111.1:0-14809 GCA_004027025.1 Myocastor coypus
AGCTCACTTTTGTAGCCCAGGCTGGTCTCGAACTCACACCAATCCTCCTGTCTCAGCCTCGCAAGTGCTGGAATTGTTGTAGGCAGCCAAATTAGATACAAATATGATAGGCAGTCAGATAGGGCCAGGCCCTGGAGGGCAATATGGAAAACAACTTGACTATACAGCTTTGCAAGAGACAGGCACCCCACCTGTGGGCCAGACATTAAAACAAAAGAATAAAGAAATGCAGCCACCCACTCACTTAAAGTTAAGTATCAGGGATTCATATTCTAAATGAGTATTGATTGCTCTAAAAGAACCTAAAGGAGACAGAAACTCGACCTCAACGGAAAGAACCCTTATTCGGGCCGGGTAGGACGTCTCAGTGTTCTAAAGCATCTGCAGGCAGCTGCAGGGACCCCGGTTAGATCCTGGCAGCACATGCTGAGCTAGCCCTGCCCTCAGGGCAGACTGAGCCGGCCATAAAAATAAATAAACGAAACAAACAAAAGTTCTGAAACAAGAAAAAAATTAAAATAAAATAAAATAATTCTAAAAAAAAAGAAAGAACCCTTATTTCATATTCATGCCTGCTTGCTACATGACTTGCTTCCCAATTTGCTCCTGATTTAATCAATTTTACCTGAACAGTGATGCTTGTAATCTCATTGGCCGACCATGGCTTTATCCCACCTCATGACCACATAAGCAAGTTCCCCTAGTTTCACCTTAGGTCTGCCTTATCACATGGTTTTGCTCTGTAAGACCCCTAAAAAAGACAATTTCCCGGGCAACCCATTCGGGCTCCCATTCTGTTCCCCTCTTGGACAGAAGTTTTCTTTCCCAATAAATGTTCTATTCTAAACCTCTGTCTCATTCCTAAATTCATTCTTTGGTTTTAGAGAACATGAACTCATCAAAGTGTCATTCGAGTTAGAAGATCAGTTTTTTCTTCCTGCATCAAAATTACACACGTGAGCCACCATGCCCGGCTTCTTTGAGATTTTAAAAGCTATAGACTCATTAAAAACCCACAACTTGGGCCAGCAGGATGGCTCAGTTGTCTAAAGTGCCTGCTTAGGAAAGCTTGGGCGACCACAGGGATGGAGGTTCGGTCCCAGCAGCACATGCCGTGCCAGCGAGCCCCCCCCCCCTGCCCCCAGGCAGGGTGAGCTGGCCATAATATAAATAAATAAAATTTAAAAAAAAGACCCACAACTTTTCCTGGATTTTTAGGGACTAGACCTTCAGAAAAAGGGCAAAGATGTTGAAAACCCTCCATGGATTCCCCTGCCCAGCAGGCTATTTTCAGTGCCAGTTGCAAGGTAGATAAAGAAAATGGCTCTACTTCCCTTGAGGCTTAAGTCCTGATCTGTGACTCTAGTGAAATTTCCCTGAGCTGCCATGGCCAGGATGGTGGCCTGTGACTCCTTAAAACCCATGGGGTGTTTCATTTTTGCCCAGATTTTAACCATAGACACTGCCTTGAGTCTAACAAACTTGTGATGCTAGCAACACACATAATCAATACCAAGGCCACAGCGTACCATAGTCATGACCCTCCTACTTAGCACCAGGTGCCCAAGACTGTAGCTGATGGTTCACACCAGCCTCTGTGGCTCCATGGTGCTAAAGGATGGCCAGGTGGCTGGGAAATCTCAGCTTGGCCTGCCTAAGACCAAAGCATGGGGGCCTCCCAGAGACCAGGTTGTGCCCCACCTGGCAGCAGCCCAGTGCGACTTAGAACCAATGGCTCGAAATTTAAAAGAAAGTTTTCCTTTCTTATCAAATTGAGCAAAGCTAGAGGGTTTAAACTCTATCTGTTGTACCATTGCTCTATCTTCCTTGTCCCATTTGCAACCTGATTTTTAAACAGCACTTCACACTATGTCCTTTATGGTGGTCTTAGAAATTAGCACAGATGGGGCCCGGCAGGATGGCTCAGTGGTCTAAAGTGCCTGCTTAGGAAAGCTTGGGCAGCTGCAGGGACCGTGGTTCAATCCCCAGCACCACATGCTGCGACAGCCCTGCCCTCAGGGCAGGCTGAGCCAGCCATAAAAATAAATAAACAAACAAAAGTTCTGAAACAAGAAAAAAAATTTTAAAAAAGAAATTAGCACAAATACAAAAACCAAAAAAATCTACGAACATTTTTTTATATCTATATACATTTGTAAACATGTACTGTCCTTGAAACTCTGTCTCACGTTTTAACTCAATCGAACATTTCTCTGTGACCCTTTTGTCAAGCCTCTTTCTCTCTCTTTCTCTCTCTCTCTCTCTCTCTCTTATCCCTCTTTCTCTCTGTGTTCCCATATCTATCTGGCCCTAGTGAGCTACTCCTGGCCCTAGTGAGCCCCTCCTGGCCCCAGTGAGCCCCATCCCCAAGTTTTACGCCTAGTGCACCAGCACTGATGTACATCTGTGCTGACTACTGCTGGCTCCAGTCAAGCCATTTTCCCCTATGCACGCTGCTTGGAAGTGATTCTTCTGCTCACACTCATCTGCTACCTGTTTGACCCCAAATGTAAGGCTTCGTTGGTCTTACTGTGAACAGTTCCACCAGGCCACAGGAATAGGAAAAATAGACAGGAAGATAAAAGCTGGGCTAGGTGGTTGGCAATCTGTCTGATGGGCAAGGCTCACCCAGAACAATGAAACCTACTTTTATTTATACCTTTGCAAAGGTATAAATGACACAAGGTTGCCTAGTGACTAGTAGCTGACATTAACCAGTCAGGATGCTTATCTCAGGACTAAGGGAGCTTGTTTACTTTAAGCACCAAGGCCTAGTATCAGTTACATACTTTCAACTGATTTTCCAGCTCCCAAGGCTCCCTGTAGAACTTTGGACATAGAGAGTACATAAACTATCTTAACTTATTGAAGAAAAGAATGAATAAACAGGGCTGGCTGAGATGGCTCAGCGGTCTAAAGTGCCTGCCTAGGAAAGTTTAGGCAACTGAAGGGACCATGGTTCAATCCCTGTCACCACATGCAGCTCCAGCCCCCCACCCTAGGGCCGGATGAGCCAGCCATAACACAAATAAATAAATAAGGTTTAAATAAAGTAAAATTTTAAAAAAATGAATGAACACCTAAGACAGAAACAGAACATAAGTATGTTAAACACACATATATGCATATGAACAAATCAATCAAATTCATTGCAGCGTTCGTGAGAATGCTATTCACCACTAATAGCTCTTTCTCAGCAAGAACCGAAGAAAATTCAGTCCAGGGCTGGTATGCATACTGGGCAATCTTGCAGCTACCCTGACCTTAGGAAACAAAACCCAGGGTCTTCAGAGCAAGAAGAGTGACACCCGGCCTAACAGATTCCCAGCTCTAAATCTCCACCTCTTCCCCATCCTGACAATTGTGCTTGATTTATTCCCTTTTGGTTTTATGATCTGAGGCTTCCCACATTGCTAATCCATTACTCATTTTTGCTATATAGACAACAGGGTCAGACAAGTGACCTATTGGAGCTTACAAATGAATGATGGCTATGTATGGCTTCACTCAGAAGGGTCATCTTGCTTTCTTGGGAAAATTTATACCTCTGAAAATTTTAATTTCCACCTCACCCCACTACCGCCATCTCCCTCTGCCCCTGCCCTGGGGGCTGGGTAAATTATATTGCTTACTAATTGAGCATGCTTCTCCTTTAGTTCAGTAATGAGTCAGAGGGATTCGGCTCTGTCCGCTCTTCTGGCTTACCCCTCTCATAAACATTCAGAGTGACAAACTTTTTCTTTGGCTTGGGTTCATAAAGAGGAAAAAAAAAAAAAAAACTCTTTTTTTTCCAACTTAAAATTTCAGTGAAATATTTTCCACCATCCTCAGCAAGGCATAATATTTTGTGTCATGAATAAGTTAATGAGAAAAATGTGGATACCAGCCAGCCTCTGGGGGCCCTACTAGGCATGTTGCCCATCTGAGGACCACTTATCCTCTAGGTCTTTTGGGCTCCCTGAGAAGTTTCTGGATTGGGTCTTGCGCCAGTGTGCTGGGGATTTGCCCGTATCTTCTCTTCAGCAGTCCTGCTGTTGTGGTTACCTTGAACTTGGACAGCTCTTGCCACTGAGCCACACTCAGAACTGCTCGAGAAGCTGTCAAGTGGGGTGAATGGTTCACAGCTTGCATCGCCAAGTGCCAACCACCAATTACTTCAATACAGCCCCTTTTGTTTTTTATTTTATATCTGGGTCAGCAATATGCTTACCTAAAAAAGAACATCCAGGCTTTTAGCTAGGCACTTAGCTGGTCTTCTACCATCTGGCCACAACCTGCCTTGGCAACCTTATTTTCCACAAGACCTTTCCAGCTCTAAGCAAACAGTACTAGAGCCCTTGTCTAAACTCTCTTCCCGCCTAAATGCTCTTCTTTGAACCAATCTAAGCCCTTTCTTTTTATAATGAGTTGGTGTGGACCACAGGCCCATAATTTGGTATTCTTTTTCACACTGACATTCTTTTTTTTTTTTTGGGGGGGGGGCGGGGACCAGGGTTCGAACTCATGACCTTGCACTTGCCCAGCAGGCACTTGTGCCTCGGAGCTATCTCCCCAGCCCCTATCACACTGATATTCTTTAAATATTTACCCAACAATTTTTAGTATATGTGCTGGAGGAAAAAGCTAGTTTTCTCAATAACAAAAATAATTGGAAGGAATATATTTGTTTTCTAATTTCTTTCCAAGTGCTGAACAGAGTCAATGTTCTGAAAAAAGCCAACAAAACCTTTCTGTTTTTTAAGAAGTTTCTGTTCGCTTTCATTTTCTTTTATGATTTCCCAAGTCACACAGCCTTTTTGAAAGCATATTAAGAAGCTGAAAATGGAGCTTATTAAAATCATCTTTTTTTAAAGATCCTTAAAATTTCATTTACTTATTTTTTTTTCTTGTTTCAGAACCTTTGCTTGTTTATTCACTCATTTTTATGGCCGGCACAGCCCACACCGAAGGCAGGGCTGGTGCATAATGTGGTGCTGGGGATCGAACTGAGGTCCCTGAAGAAGCAGGTGCTTTAGACCACTGAGCCATCCCGCCGGCCCCCTATCTTTCTTGATACACAATCACCACCAAATATTATTTGATTTGGAAGTTCATTTGATAGGAACTAGTCTGAGGAAAGCAGCAAGACTATGATGCTTGTATTTTCATGTTTATATCACAAAGCCTTTAATAGAAATAGATAACACACACACACACACACACACACACACACACACACACACACAAAGGGTTGACCCTAGGGGCCCAGCAGGATGGCTCAATGGTCTAAAGCGCCTGCTTAGCAAAGCTTAGGCGGCTGCAGGGCATGTGGTTCAATCCCTGGCACCACATGCTGCACCAGCCCTGTCCTGAGGGCAGGCTGAGCCGGCCATAAAAATAAAATAAACGAACAAAAGTTCTGTAACAAGAAAAAATTCTTAAAAAAAAAACAAAACAAAAGAACCCCAAAGGGTTGACCCTATACATCTAGAATCTCCTCCATATTTAATCAAGCATGAATTGAAAATAGTTATAAAAATAAATTTTATGCTAGGTATGGTGACACATGCCTATAATACCAGCACTCAGGAGGCCAAGGCAGGAAGCTTTTTGTGAGTTTGAGGTCAGCCCTGGCTACCTACCTAGTGAGTTCAAGTCCAGCCCTCGTGCTACATAGCGAGACCCTATCAAAACAATTTTTTAAATTGTTACTGAAATGTACTAGATAGGGAGGCCTATTCTGATTGCATCTGTACTGACACTGCACAATTTTTTTTCTTGGTATTATTTCCCAAAAAACTATTAATGTAGCATTTACACTGCACTTGGTATCATAAATATCTAAAGATGATGTAAAGTAAACAGGAAAATATGCATACTTTTTTTTTTTTCAGACAGGGTCTCACTATGTAGTTCAGGCTGGCCTTGAATTTACTATGTAACCCATGTTGGCCTCAGACTTGGGGTAATCCTCCTGCTTCAGCTTGCTGAGTGCTAAGATGATGAGTATGTGTCACCATACCTGGCTAATGTCTGTGATTTATGCAACTACTATGCCAATATTGTACCTTCACATAAAGGATTTTAACATCCAAAGATTTTGGTATCCTGACGATGAGGCTATACTAGGATCAGTCTCCTGCAGATATTGAGGGACAATTTTTTTCCTTTTGGCATTTAATGCAGAGTCTACAGGGTGTCACTGCTAGGTCAGACTTGTAGTGATCTTCCTGTTTACAGCCTCCCAAACACTGGAATTATAGGCGCACACTACTATGCCCAGTCTCAATCACTGTCTCAGCGTGCCCCAGGGGTGGGGCTGGCAAGGCACGCCAGGGACCAAACCTGTCCCTGCACCTGCACAAGTAGGCATTTTAATGTGCTGAGCTATTGGGCCAGCCCTTCTGGGACAATTTTAGTAACTGATATCATACTTAATATTCTATATAGGGCCAGCGACATGGCTCAGTGGTCTAAAGCGCCTGCAGAGGAAAGTTAAGCGCTGAGACCGCTCCTTGACACCCCAGGGCAGGCTGAGCCAACCATAACACAAACAAATAAATGAGGTTTAAGAGAAATAAATAAAAAAATCTTTTAAAAAATGGTATATAAATATTAGGATTCTGAGGCGCTGGGGAGATAGCTCTGTGGCACAAGTGCCTGTGTGGCAAGTACAAGGTTGTGAATTTGAACCACGGTCCCGCCAAAAAAAAAAAAATTAGGATTCTGTCATCATAGGTGGGAGCAATATTAATTTACAGTTCACCCAGACTAGCGAGAATGCACATGAGTTAGGAGGTACCATGTCTGTAATTCACTCTAGGGTTCTTTCTGGCTCTTTTTTTAAAATATTATTTTATTTTTTTCTTGTTTCAGAACTTTTGTTTGTTTTATTTATTTATTTTCATGGCCGGCTCAGCCTGCCCTCAGGGCAGCGCTGGTGCAGCATGTGGTGCCGGGGATTGAACTGCGGTCCCTGCAGCTGCCCAAGCTTTCCTAAGCAGGTGCTTTAGACCACTGAGCCATCCTGCTGGGCTCCTCTTTCTGGCTCTTTATGGGACCTGTGTACAACCAAATCCTCCATCGGACCTTTGCTTTGGTGGGTGCACACTGTCCCAGACCATGTACTCGTTGAGATGCTTACTTTGATTATCTCCCTCATCTTTAAGTTCCTAAACAAGATTCCAGCATGTTCCACATCTAGAATTTAGCTATTCAGAGTGTAGGCAACAGACGAGTAGCGAGAGTACTGCCTGCTAGCTTGTCAGAAATGCAAAATCTCAAAGCAAGCCCCCCGCCCCCCCGCAATGCTTGAATCAGAGGTGATTTGTATGTGCCTTAAAGTTTAAGAAACTTATGGACTACAGTGTTGGACATGCTTTCGGCTTGTTTCTCATGTGCGACTTGGCCATTCTGGACAGCAGGATCCATGGCTTCCCATTCTTTTGTCTCCCCTACTGCACTTAGCTGGGCACAAAAGAGGCATAAGAAGCATTCTTGTTGCATTAGTTCATTTGTTAGTTGAATTCAGCCCTTGAATAAGAGAAAGAAGAGGAAATAGTTGTTTCTTAGCTCTTACTGTGGCTTGATCTTTACAAGTTCAAGTTTAATTTTTTTTCCAGGAAGTAAAAGAGCTATTTTCCCTTCAAAGCCTATGATTTCTATGATTCTGTAATTGAGCTCCAAAGGCTGTTTTTAATTTGACCTCAAGTGCAATTCACAAAGACAAGTTTGACAATACTAGTTTCCCTTAGGACAAATATACTCCCATTGGAAATCCAGAAAGTATCCTATTGAGTAAAATACTTCTTAATTTACTGTAAAAGTGTATTTAGAAAAGCAAATAATGTATGACAGAACATAGAACTGTCCATTTTATGAAATCCAATAAAGAAGAAAAAGTAACCTGAGCCTTTTAAATATTTTTTAAAATAATAAAGCCAACAGCTCTCAACTGCATTGGTGGACCTGCTTGCAGCATATATCAAATGGCATCCTCTGAGGAGAGTAAATGTGGGCTTTCAAGGCAGGACTTTGGTTCTGGATGCATGAAGGTCTGATGGCCTCCTGGAGTACTAGGCTTAAGAAAGTAGGCAAAGAGGACAGAGACTATGAAAATCTCTCCCTCTCTGTCTCTCTCTCTCTCTCTCCCTCTCTCTCTCTCTCTCTCTCTCTCTCTCTCTCTCTCTCTCCTGAGGATGGGGCTGGTGCAGCATGTGCTGCCAGGGATCGAACTGTGGTCCCTGTGGTTGCCTAAGCTTGCCTAAGCAGGCACTTTAGACCACTGAGTCATCTCGCCAACCCCTCTCTTTGACATATAGGTAGAACACAGGAGTTACTGGGCACTCATTTTGGGAGGGACAGAACTGGAAAGTATGTGGATTTCAGATATTAGTTGGTTATAGCAGAAATGTCCCCTGGATCTGATCCCCTCCTCACCAAGCTTGCTTCAAGTTTCCTCTAAAACCAGTTTGATGGTGTGGAAATAAGGAAGTTTGTTGGGTTTTTTTGTTTGTTTTCTTTGTTTTTAGGGAAGAGTCTACAGGGTGTTCATGGTCTCACTACTACATCGGATTCGTAGTCATCCACCTATTTACAACTTCCCAAGAGGTGGGACTGCAGGTGCGCACCACCACACCCAGTTTCAATTGCTATCTCAGTGTGCCCTGGGGGTGGGGCCAGCATGGCAGACCCAGGGATCCAAACCCCTGGCCCCTATGCCTGCTTGCAGGCACTTTAATCTACTGAGCTTTTTGGCTGGCTCAAAACATGGTAATTTGTGAAGAACCAAAAAGAGCTGTAGCAGCTGGATGTGGACACACCTTTCTATAATCCCAGCACTCTGGGGTCACTGAAGTAGGAGAATAGTGAGTTGAAATAGAGCTTGGGCAACTTAACAATTTAGCATGAACCTGCCTCAAAAAAGTGGGGATGACGTTTAGTGCGAAGGCCCTGAGTTCAGTCCCCCAAATATGTCTTTACTCTGAAAAAAAAAAAAGAGTTATAGTTAAACCCTACAACACCCAGGTTGTCTAAAATTTATGATTGTTTGAGAAGAAATGAATTCTTTTCTTTGTAAGAAGGCTTTTTTGTTGTTGTTGGCTCAGGCTGCCTTAAGGGTGGGTCCAGTAAGGCACGTGGAGCTGGGGATCCAACCCCAGTCCCCTGTGCCTGACTGCATTTGCCCAAGCAAATGCACTTAAACAAGTGAGCTGAGACACAGGCCCCAAAAGTTGAGAAGGACTTTTTTTCAAGGAAGTGACTGGCCCCTGGCCCCTACGAGTAGTCTCAAACACAGGTGAGAGAATAAGCCGGGTCTTTGGTGTACGGTTGAAGTGGTAAAGGAGGAGGTGTATGAGTCAAGTATGGAAGAGGGCACTAGCTAGGATCCAGGCCCCTGGCAGTGCTAGGTGGGCTTTTCATGAACTTCCAGGGCCCCAGTCATCTCAGACTTTCACTGCCCTGGTGCTGACGAACAACAATGAACCAAGGGAAATGAACATCCATCCATTCATGAACACAAACATCTCTTCATTTGTGAGAACAAACACACATTCATCACTGAAAATAAGAATTCCTTCATGATACCTACTATGCGCCAGGCGCTGAGCTAGGCGTGGAGATGGAGAAAGGAGTAATCACTTTTTTTTTCTTGTTTCAGAACCTTTATTTGTTTATTCACTCATTTTTGTGTCTGGCTCAGCCCGCCCCGAAGGCTGGCGCAGCATGTGGTGCTGGGGGGATCGAACCACGGTCCCTGAAGCCACCCAAGCTTTCCCAAGCAGGCGCTTTAGACCACTGAGCCATCCCACCAGGCCAGGAGCAATCACTTTTTTTTTTTTTAAAAGAAACATAGCAACCTAACTCAGACTTAAATATCACATAGTTTCTCTTCTATGAGAAGCATAAAGCACACATCCATTGAAGAGCAAAATAAAAGTTAGGAAATGAGGAGAGAGATCTTTTGCAAATGGTGAGGGAACCAAGAGATGGAAAGATGTGGAAGGGGGACATAAAAAGAATGAAGGTGTGACATGCACATGTATCAATCCCAGTGATGAACATAATCATTATGTACTGCAAATACATACTAATAAAAGTAAAAACTATTTCTAAAACTCCTAGGCTAGTCAGGAATCCCTCCAAAAAACAAATATCTAGAAGCTGGTATAGCAAGTGTTGATACAGAGGCTTATCCAAGGATAATTTAGATGACCAAAAATTTAATGTCTTGGGCATCTTGAGGCTTCTCTGATTATTGCTCCTGGTTCCTCATCGCCCTTACAGCTATGCCTTCTGCTGTGTGACTTTACTGCTCTCCCCGTGCCCCCAAAAGGGTATTTTCCCACACTTTAATTTTAGACTTGGATATTTAATATGTCTTGCCAGTGAGATGCTAGCAAATAAACTGGAGCTAACTTTGAAATATTGGGTGTATGACTGGACTAGTGCGCATGTTTCCCATATTGCCATGAGAAGAACACGATTTGACTAGCTGCTGATCCCAGAAAGAAGTTCCCTTGAATATGCTAGAGAGGTTTCTTGAAGAGAAGCTGCCCTCTTCAGCTGCTTGCCTCCAGCCTTCCAAACAGACACATGAGCAAGACCAGAAGGAGTGAAAAAGGGGGGTGGTGCAAGTGCGCAATCATTAAACACTCACTCATTGTTTAGGCACTGTCTCAAGGTCTTAAGCATGAGAACAATGACCTTAGATAAGAATTTGGCTGACTGCTAGTAGTACTAGTTTGCGTGAGTCAGCTTTCCATCACTGAGACGAAACATCAACAACTTATAAGGAAGAAAGGTTTCGGCCTGGGGCCTGGTGGGATGGCTTAGTGGTCTAAAGCCCCTGCTTGGTAAAGCTTGGGCAGCTTCAGGGACCACAGTTCGATCCCCGGCCCCACATGCTGCGCCAGCCCTGCCCTCGGGGCGGGCTGAGCTGCCCATAAAAATGAGTGAATAAACAAATAAAGGTTCTGAAACAAGAAAAAAGTAAATAAATAAAATAAAAAATTATATAAAAAAGAAAGGTTTCGGCCTATGGTCGTTTGACTCTGCTGCTTTGCCTGTGATAGCGCAGTATGTCTTGGCAGGAGTGTGTGTCAGAGGAGGCCTGTTAAGAGAGAGGGAGAGGGAGAAGGAGATAAACAAAAAGAGTTAAAGAGGGACAGAGAGGGAGAGAGGAAGGGAGAGAGAAAGGGAGAAGAAGAAGACAAGACATGGCCCCAATAGCCCCTTCCATGGCATATCTACTATGATGTTACTTTGTCCCACTACACTCCACCTACTAAAGTGTCCTCTGCCTCCCAGTAGTGTCAGAGGCTGGGTACCAAGCATTTAAGACATGGCCTTTGGGGGAACATTTGACATCTAAACTATAGAACAACTGTAGCTATCATTTTCAAGTCCTTCTTATGGGCCAGTCCTTGGACCTAAAAGTTGTCATTTTCCCATTTATGCCTCACAAGGACTCTTCACTTAAAATTACTATCCCCATTTTACGGATGAGGGTTCTGAAGTCTAGAGAATTTTGTGACTTGCCTAGAGTCACAGGAAACAAAAGATCAGGGGCTTGAACCTGCCTGTCTGTCTCCAAAGCCTCAACTCTTAACTACTTGGCTGCAGAGAAGTGAGGATGAAGTCCAAAGGTGAGACTTTGCTCAGGCCTCACTGTGTCTGCTGTCCCTGCAAGCCCATCCCTAGCCATCTGTGACCTAGAATCAATGGAGTCTTGCCCTGCTGTGCAAGCCCCTCTACCGAAGTGTCTTTATGAGATTGATGACAATGACGGTGACTGCCATTGGGAGTGCCCCCCAACAGAAAGCCAGGCTTATAAAAACAATACCATGTTGATCACAGACATTCACAGGACTAGCGCTTTGTTCAAAATGTCTACTGTTCAGGAAATTCTGTGCAAGCCCAGCTGGGGGGTGATCACTGTACACCCTGCTAGTGGTTATGGATCTGTCAAAGCCTGCACCAACTTTGACACCGAGTAGTGGGACACTGTGAATATTGAGATGACCATCAAGACTGAAGGTGTGGACAAAGCCACTGTTGTCAACATTCTGACCAACCACAGCAGTCCACAGAGATTGGACGCCACCTTTGCCTAGCACAGGAGGACCACATCAGTGCTGAAGCCAGCCTTCTCGGGCCACCAGGAGTTGGTGATTTGAGGTTTATTGAAGACACCTAGACAGTATGATGCTTCTGAACTGAAAGCTTCCCTGAAGGGGCTGAAGACCGATGGGACTATCATTGAGATCATCCCCTCCAGAACCAACAAAGAACTGCAAATTAACAGAGCCTACAAGGAAATGTATAAGACTGATCTCAAGAAGGACATCATTTCTGACATATCTGGTGACTTCTGCAACCTGATGGCTGCCCTCGCCAAGGGCAGACGAGCAGAGCACAGCTCTGTCATTGACTACGAGCTCATTGACCAAGATACCCAGGATGTGTAGGATGCTGGTGTGAAGAGGAAAGGAACATGTGTTCCCAAGTGGATCAGCAGCATGATGGAGTAGAGTGTTGCCACCTGCAGAAGGCATTCGGTAGATACAAGAGCTGGAGCCCTAATGACATACTGGGGAGCATCCGGTAGAAAGTCAAGGGACACCTGGAAAACGCTTCCCTGAACCTGCTGCTATGCATCCAAAACAACTCCATGAAGGACAAGGGAACTCACAATAAGGTCCTGATCAGAATCAGGCTCTCCTGCTATGAAGTACACATGTTGAAAAGTAGGTCTGAGTTGAAGAAAAACTATGGCAAGTCCCCATACCACCACACCCAGCACTACACCAAGGGTGACTGCCAAAAAGCACTGCTATACTGGTGCAGTAGAGATCACTGACCTCTGGGCTCTGTGAGCCCCTCTAATATCCTAGAAATGAAACATTTCTTCATCTGAAAAGTGAAAAAGACAATTTTTCTCCTACGTACTGGGTAATGAACAAGCAATTTTTACTTTAGGAACAAAACAAAATACAGTACCGTGTGTCCTCCTTCACTTTATGTATCAGGTCTGACACTGTGTGACTTGTGGCTCTCCCACAGTCAAAATGACAATGAAAGACAAACATTTTGTATCGATTCAGGATAGCAAGGCAATCCTGATAGCACAAGGTAAGACACTTATGAAAGAGGGTTTCCAGGGCTGTTTCAGAATGTGGCCAGAACAATGGGATAAGTGAGTTCGAAGTGGAGGGAAGTATTTTTGAGGGGGATTAATGGCAATGTGTCCTTTATTGTAATCCATTTTCAGAAAGTTAAACATGTACTGTATTTTCCCATCACATCTTGTATGTATTAACTGATGTCAGCCTAGTAGTTACCTGCTGTTCTTTAAGATAGGTCCAATGGTTATATGAACTACCCATTAGTGCTCTCGCTTTGCCATCCGGGAAGCTGTTTGTTCCACACATTATTGAGCCCATGATGTGCAGTGGAGGAATGTGTAAATCAGGGCAATAGGGCCTGTGATTTCATGGGGTTTATAGTCTGAGAGAGTTTGGTTGGTCCCCTTCCCCTAGGCTAGCTTTGTCTTTCAACTTCACTCCTGTCTGCTCAAATAGATTACATTAAGCCTGCTGCTTTGTACTCTCCTTGCTTTCCTTCCATACGTTCAACATTTAGATTTAGAGCTTCGCAATGACAGACCCTCCCCAGCATGAGACACATGCGCTGGTCTCACAGGGTTTCACCTCCACTTCCCAGCTTAGCTCTTCTTGGCTTGTTTTTTCATTATGACCAGAAATTCCCAGCATGCCTTGGGCTCTCCGTGGAGATGGCAGATGCACAGATCTCTTTACTGTACTTCTATTGAGCACAGTGTTCTTGGGTGGGCCATTCTGGTAATTGTTCACTTCCTACCTGTGTGGGATAAATTTCTCCACTTACAGTTATCCTCACTAGATATGTATAGGTAGAAGCCAGGTACTTTTTTGCTCCCAAACTCACAACAAAGGAAGCTGTTAGCCTCCACCAAAATGCCACTGAAGTGCAAGAAATATGTCCATGGGAGTATTCTCAGACGAATCCTAATTTACACAATGTGTTCCACAGATCAAATTCCTCTAAAGTGGCTGAATTGTGACTCCTTTGTAATGGTGTCCCTTTTGGAAATGGCAGTTTGCCTCTGATTCAGAAAATTTCCCAGAACATTTATGCAAGCGTGGGCTTTCTTAGGAGTCAGGGCTCTCAGTCACATTAGCAGAAAAATGTGGCCCGAGTCACAGCCTGCTGAATTTAGCTGTTTTCATGAGGAATAATATAATATTCAAATAAGCATTAAGGAAAGAGCAAGTCTTCCTGCTGCGCTTCACCCTTCTCCTGCTAGAGGTAGGCCATGAATCCTGCAATTGCGAGGCTGCGTGGCCAATCCTGCGGCCACCATGCTGAACGCAGGAAGTAGAGGAGAAAATACAATATGGCTCACTTATAAACCATATTCTGATTCTAAATTTATGAGTGTATATTTCATAAAAGATGCTTACGGTGCTGGACTAACTGGCTTAGAACACAGAGAAAGACATAGCCCTTAAGAACCAAAACATAGGGCTGGCCAGATAGCTTAGTGGACTGAAGCACCTGCTTAGGCAGACACAGGGACTGGGGTTCAATACCCTGTGTGCATGCCGGTCCCGCCCCTGGGGTGTGCTGAGATGGCAATTGAGACTGGCTGTTGTGGTGCATGCCTGCAATCCCAGGACTTGGGAGGCTAAAAACAGGAGGATCATTACCAGTCCAATCTACATAGTGAGACCTTGGAGACCCTGTACTAAATACATTAAAAAAAAAGAACCAAAATATAAGGAGTTTG